>MUZC01001659.1:541557-625528 GCA_002072015.1 Radix auricularia
GGCACAGATTCAGAACCAATGTTTCAATTTAATTGAAATTGTTGCAAAATTAATAAGTTGATTTAGAGCAAACAACACCATAAGGGTTATACAGTGACAATACAAAGAGAATTAATGACGTCACAGAATCATAGCGATATTTAAGAATCTTCAATGGATCAATCCCAAAGAGAATATCTATATAATTATTAATATATTTCTTTTATATGCTGCACTGGCACAAAAATTTCCCCGTCAATAAAATAAATGAGTTTAAAAAATAATTGTTACAGTCTGTATTCATTTGGATACTATGTGTTCCTTTTAAAGACTTTTAAAATTAAATGCATCAAGTTTGGATAGTTTTATAATCCCAAGTACTTAATTAATTAATATTTAAAAAATTGAATAAGACTAAAAAAAAATCATGTTAAGCTTGATTTAAAGACTTTAGCTTAAATAGTCCAAACAAAAACCGGTCAGTAAACTAATTGTATCCTTCATGTTATTTAAAAATCTTTCATTCACTGGTGGGCAACAATTTGTCCATCTCTTATTTTAAGTAGAGGTCTATTAAAATTGGTAATAGAGGGACTTTGGGACTATTCATCAGTATGAAAGTATGGTGTATATTTTAATACCATTTCATAGTCTGACACAACATAGCATGGCATTTTTATTGCTGTTAAAACATTTTCCTTAATTTAAAAATTACAAAATCAAGAAAAATAATTGTAGACACATTAATTCATAAAGTAATTTATCTATCCTCTCAAAGGGAACAAAAAAGTTAATTGATACATTCAAGATTATTTGTTAGACAATAAATTACACCTGAAAAGTTCTTTTTTTCTTCTCAAAACCAAAGTACAAGAAAACTTATCCAGAAAGATTAAATGACCTGTCTAAAGGGCAGTGACGTTTATTATTTAGAGTTCTAAGTGGAGCTTTGAGTATTTTTTACTTCTAATAAAAATGTAGTGAACTCAATTAACAAAAATAGAACAGACAATATGTGGGGATATAAACAGTTAAAGTATTAAGTACCTTAATAATATTAATAATAACAGATATTAAAGTTTGATTCAGTATTTTTCATAGTAGCTTTTGAAAAAATTAATGAATAACCATAACTCAGCAAACTTCTAAAAATAAATAAGCTTGGTGATTAGAGTACATTACTAAGTTAGTGATCAAAACTACTACTACTACTAGCTTCATTTATCAACAAAAAAAAAAAAAAAAAACCTAGCTTCATTTATCATTTTATATAAATATAAGCCAACTTATTTTAAAATGAGGACTTGGCGAGTTATCCAGGCCTATATGCGAGTTAAAGTAACTCTAAAAGAGCTTATCACTCAGAAATTGGTTAGGTGTGGTGAGTTTAACCTGATATTGATTGGTTGTTTATAATGATAGATTTAAACCGATAACTTGCTAGAATGAGATAATTATTAGTGAATCAATTTGTAGTTTTGCGATAGTTTGCTAGAATGAGGTAATTAATTACGTTATTAGTGAATCAATTTGTTGTGCGCATAGCATTGTTGTATTTTTTACAAGTAGAAATTTGTTTTTATTTGATGTAACTTATAAAATCTTTTTATCACCTGCAAGCTGTGCATTATTGATTTCAGCCAACTTTTAATAGTGAAGTCCAAAATCTATTCAATTTTTTTCTCCATCAAACAATCATTCAAAATTCATTTTCAAATGAATATATGAAAGTTAAGACTGAAGTAAAGCTTGACGAGCCTTTAGAAAATAAGTTACACAAATTATATTGGTACTAACTGACATAAGTATTAAGTAAAACAAAGTTTTATTACCATCCTCACTCTTAAAAGAAAGAAATGAATTACATCAGTCATTATACCAATGTTTGACAATGGTTAAATATGAGTATCAGGACTTTTTTTTTTTTTAAATAGCTTAATGATCTTAAAATGTAGAAAACACAGATGTATTATAAGACGAGAATGTTTTGTATTCTTTATCATTTAAATAGAACCAGAAAATGCATGAGGGATATGATAATTTAAATTGAGTTAAGCCAAAAAAACTTGTAAAATTATCAAAATTACCGACATTCATATCATGTAGTATATATTCAGAGGCGTAAATACGACTTGGCTTTGGGGCAGTTGCCAAGGGCGCTGAGAACTAATCCTTCAATAATCTATTTATTCTGTATAATTTAGTATTCTCCCTATTGCGAAAAACCCAGTTGCGCTCTGTATATATAGACTTGGATAACACTGGAAATTCTACTTGTTTACAGACAGTAGTAAATGCAAGGTAGGCACAGAAAAATAAATCAATACATCTCTGAGATGATTAGAGCTAAACATTTGTTATTTTGAATGTCTTAAAAGTCAACCAAAGTTTACCTTCGATCTACTTATTAAAAATTTTAACTTTCATGTACTTTATTTAAATTTACTCATGTGACAATAGAGCAACACAAACAATATAAACACATTTTGTGATCTAAATCACTAAGAAAATTAATAAAAGCCTTTCATTTTTATTATTTATTCTGGTTTTTTTATTACTACATTTATCAAAGAATCCACAGACATAGGCTATTTTGGTACAAAATATAGCAAAAATTGTCTTACTGGAATAAAGAAAATATTTAGATTTCTTGATTAGAAGAAATAATTTCAACATCATTTATTTTCTCTGTATTTCTTAATTTGATTGCTAACAAAACTCTATTATGTCATATAAGTTTACATTACAATGAGTTATTTCTATGATTTTAAAAAAATAATCTTTTTTCTGTAATAAAAATGAAAAAAAAAACTTTTCAAAAAACCTGTACCTCTTACAATTGAGAATATATCATAAAAATTGCATTGATTTTATCTCATTAACCTAAACACATACAAGATCAAAAAATAATTCATAACCTCCAAAAACACAACATTTATTTATTTTTTATATATTTAATTCTTACAATGATGAACACTGTCCTCGTAAAACAAAGCTTTATAGTTTGTTGTTTTTTTTTTCCAAAGAGCTGGCTAAACTTTAAAGCTCTAACACAATTCAGATACAAAACAGGTTCAAGCCTACAACTATGATATTTTTTGTCAAAATATAGAAATACATTTAAGATGCAATGATCTAATAATCATAACGTTAATATATCATTTTCCTATTTTCTCTACTAAAAAATTTAATTAATATATCATTGCATGGCATGGTGGAGCAGAAATAAATAAAAGTCACTCTAAAAAAAAATATGCATATTTTCTGTATTATACTAGCACAAGTATAAAAAAATATGTCTTGGTTAAAAAACTCAGGATGTAGGGGCATGGTAGGCTTGGTAAGTGGAGTACCACAGTTCACCAGAATGTTTTAATGACCTGCAAAGAATAAAGACCTCCAGAGTTAATGTCAGGGTTGGCCAGTCATGTGTTGACAAATTTCTGAAAATTAACTTTTTTTTGTAATAGTAAAATTGAAAATACATATCTTTAAGTAAGGCAAACTTCACTCCAGACTAAACTTTGAGAATAGAACTCACTATAAAATAAGATACCTAATAGAATTTTAGAATTACTTATAGTTTTTAACAAAGTAAAAAATTAGAACAAGTAGAGAGAGAAAAATTAAAGAATAAATCCAGGGCTTTTGTAGTTCTAATGCATGTGAATAATATTGCCTTTACACTTTATACACTAACTGTTAAATTATCAGTCAGTCCCTTTTATTTTATGAATATTAAAAGAAATTGGTTATTAACATACTAAATTATATTTATGCTACTACTACTGTATTTGGGTTTTTTTTCCTCTTGATCACAGTGGAATGCAATATACAAGAAATGTATTTTTAATAATAATTTTTAAAATTTTAAAGTTTTATTTTAACATTAATTGTAGGGGGCTAGTACTCTTGATTCAATCAAGCAAAGTTGTGTTTGAAGTAGAAAAATTCTCTAGACATGGGGCAAACTGCCACACAAGAGAAAGAAAATAAAACCATCATTTACTCTAAACACATGGTGTTTAATTAATCATTTTTACTAGTTGCTCTCTTTAAAAAAATTTTTTAGCCCTCTGTGATTTCTTTTAATTACCATGTACAAAAATAAATCATCGTAGTTGGTCAGTGAATATTAAATATAGATATTAACTTGAGTATGAAGTATGAATTGTCTGAATTAATACAAATGTTCCAAAATCATTTTATGGCATAAGATAATAATAATAGTTAACAAGAGCTGTTTGGATAAGAATCTTTTTAATAGTCCTCCTTCCAATTAAGTAGCACTCACCTAACTATATCCGCAAAAGCAGTGCCCAAGGGTTTCACTTGATAGGAGATGTTATGTTTCTCGCACAATGATTTAACAAGTGGGGCAATCTGGTGCAGGTTATGTCGTGGCATTGTTGGGAACAGGCTAAAAAAAAACGAAAATAATAAACAACTTAAATAATTCAAGGCAAGAGGCTGATGTATTGTGGCTCAATCTGACACCAGCAATAAAAAGAGACATGACTGTTAACTAACATAATCTCAATAATTATGGCTAACTCAAGATGCATTGTCGACAATTTATTTTTAAAAAAATTTTAAACTGCATCTACCAGAATGATTTTGATGGTATATTGCACTGACACTTTATTATATCTTATTTAAACTAACCAACTGTCGTAACTCGCTAATATAGGTATATTATAATTTTATTAGCTCAGTAACTATATATATATATATATATATATATTTGTATTAATGATTAATTAATCGTTAATTTCGATTGACGCCAAAAATTAAAATTTATGATGTCATAATTTACACTTATTAAACTTGTTGAAAATCTAAATAACAATGGAATGTCTATTTTATATATTATCTTTTAACCAACTACTCAAAAAGACAAGTGTGTGGAAATTATTTGGTTCAAGTGATGAGCGGGTCTTTTTGACAATGTAACCAGCCAAGCTGAACAATCATTCACATGGAACTGAGATAACTGATATGCACAAAACGGTCTTAACAAGGAATGATATTATTGGATATGGGTGTTCATTAAGTTTCCACCATTGTAGGCGGTTAATGTATTCAGGAACTTTTATCTCCATGTTATAACGCAGTAATTCATAAGAAGAGCTGTAGTAATTTTCTGTCTCTGAGTCAGACTCCATTACTGTCATTAGCGGAATACTCTTTATATTTCACGCAATTTTTTTAATTTCATAACCGGTTGAACGCAATTCGGGAAATTCTTACGGCACTGAGGTGGAAGTTTTCCAAAAACCTTAAGGCACATTAAGAGTTTATTTAGATGTTCATTCGTGAACAAAAAGGTTTTTCTTCCGTATTTCTTGCAGAACAAATTTTCTGTGTTAATTACAAAATTTGGGAGCCACGGAATAACAGCAACTTAACCGATTTCGTGAAATAATAAATGGCACCTTAACTGGCTCAACTAAATTTTTCAAGATTAATTGAACAAAAATTTTTAAAATTAGTACCAGTCCTTCCGGCAATGGCGGCCGTTGCCCGCGCTAGTGTTATCGCTCGATTCACGATGTTTTTTGGTAGTTTTAACGTTTTTTTCTTTCGAAGATACGTTTTTGCTATATTTTATTACTAAAATAATAGTACTAAACTACAGGTAAATATTGTTTAAAACTCCGTACGGTCTTTTTGTATGCATAAAATAACCATTCTTAGCCTAAAAAATGAAGTCAGTATGACAATAATATTAATTTAATAATATTATAAATGGATTTTACGCAAATTTTTTAACCGGTTGATCGTAATACGGGAAATCCTTACGGGACTGAGGTGGAAGTTTATTGCAAACCGTTCTGCGACTTTAAGAGTTAAAAGCTCACTCAGTTCGAATATTCATAACAAATTTTTCATTGTCAAATTTACTCATATATCAGGTGGGGATATTTAAGTGTTATTTTACTATCAAAGTTATGTATTTTTAAAAAATCCAAGGGTTAAATATTGCAGATTATTTAAAAATTTTCTCTTACTGATGCTCTATCTGAAAGTTGAGGTGTCCTGTAAACCAGTCATTGAAAAAGCTCTTTTCAACATTACAAGTTGCCTGCATTTGTAGGGGAAGCCATGGCATAGCTTTGTCCTGATCTATTTCCATAGGAACATGATTAGACTGAGCCACCCAAGTAAACCAATGACTTTCTAAGCACCTAGTAGTTAAAAAAATACAGAGAAAAAATGATTAATCATTATATATGATAAACCATTTTAGAATTATTTATAAAATTTGCAATAAAATTATCAGATTAATTTGTTATTTAAAAATGTTCGTCCTGGCCAAATATTAAGATTAGTTAATGATAAATGGTAACTGATGTTTAAATACAATAAACTAAATTTTTTTTAAAATGGTATTGATTTCTAAACATCTCACAAACTAACAGTTACAGCAATGTTTTTTCATATTATTCATCACTTAGCTAAACATACTTAAATATGCAGTTTACCCAAAAATTACATATTAGATATCTTCAGATAAATGTAGAAGTTTTCAGTGGGATTAGCAAAGAAGTATTTTTGCTCACAAAAAGAGTAATAAATTTACAATATCTGATCAAGACAGACTAAAAATTGGTTGTTGTTTTTTTGTTTTTTTTACCAAATAATGTGTCCATTACATCTAATGCAATCAAGCACATGGGTGAATTTTTATTTTAAAAAAAAAAAATAGTGCAAAAAATAATAAAAGCTGAAAATTTATTTTTTCAAACCTCAAACACACACTAAGTAAAATCAATGAAGGCCCAGTGGTTATTTTCAATTTAAATAAAGTACACCAACACAAATAAGGCTAAGTTGGCTGCATCCATAAATTAAATGGAATAACAATAATTAATGATGTTGCAGTTTTTCAGGACTATTCATAGATTAATTTTTTCTTCAAACAAAATGCTTAAATATGATGACATATTTAAATGTTGTTCACTTTACAAAAAGAAACCAAAATAAGGAGTTATTCTTTGGTAAGTAAAGTTCTTGATTATTATTTGCAACACAGACTCACCTGAATGTAAAGTAGAATGCAATAGCTTGGCCAATCCCCAAGATTGGTGTGTAAAGGTAGAAAAACTTTATGAAGAAGATCGTTACCATTAGCAAGTCCTGGAATAGTATGGAAAAATAGCATAATATATTTTTTGAGGTCTAGTGGGATGACCAAAATAATATTAAGACCATAATAATTTAACATCATTTTTACAAAATTGCTAAGTCAAATGTCAAACTATGTGAATCGGGGAAAATTGGATGGGAGATAATTTTTTTCCCACTAATGGCTCCTTTTAAATAATATAAAAAAAGAGCAAATGAAAATGGATTGACCCATTATCCTGTTTTAAAATAAATATATATTTGCAATGGACTTTAGGACCCCCAAAAGAATATCAAATCAGTAATAATGGGAATATCTTACTGTGGTGTATTGCGTGGGTTTACTTAACCCTAGAACTGTCCTTACGGCCGATGGTCGGCCGACATTCCCTGTTCTGTGGTGTCCCGGCCGATTAAAACGGCCATTAGTAAAAATATCATTAAAAATGCGAATTATATTATTTCCGTTTAATAAGGGGAGATCACTGTTAAGAAATGAATTTCCTTCCTGTTTTCTTATGTTGTTCTTACAATGTGTACTTATGGAGTGTTATTTAGTGAATAAAGCCAAGTGAACATTTTCTGAATTTTTTCTGACTGCCAAAATGTCTGGCGCTTGAGAGGGTCCATACAGATCGGAAAATTAACATTGGATATCTTCATCTAATTTATTTTAAATGTAGACCAATTAGAATTATTATTTCATGGACTTTCCACAACTAAATGATGATAATGATAGTGCTTAGTGATAGTAGCAGTGAGAACAACTTAGTCTAGAGTCAACTATATTGACGAAATTAGCACTGCACCTCTCGGTCATAGTGATGAGATTTTACTGACAAATTTGTTTGGTAGTGCATTGATATAGAGCAGAACAGACTCAGAAAAGATCCTATTGTCAGAAATCCTGTTTGCTATCAGAATATACATTTGGACATGTGTTCAGAGCCTGTTAATTTCTAAAATTTAAATTTTGATGATGAACTATTAACAGCAGCCTCAAAGTTGAATGTTGGTGAACGCAAAAGGTTCAACCTTCTGGGATTCAATGTGACTTGCTATACAGTAATATACACAGATACATCTGTGCATCAGCTGTTGTTATTGGAAGGCAAAAAGAACAGCTTTGTTTGCAGTGACAGAATCAAAGACAAAAACACAAATGACACTGGTGTCCTGCTCGCAAAGTTGAGTGCCACGCACAAGCCTCACCTCATTCATCAGACCGACCAGGGTCTTAGTCAGAAAAGAAAAATAATCAAAGACATTCATGTTTGTGGTCTATGTTTTCACAAATATTGTTGTAATATAGTATTGATTGAATTCATTCAGAAAAGGAATTTGTTAAGTCAGTTAAATGGTAAATGTAATATAATTTCCCCATCCTTTTTTTGGGGTGACCGAATTTTGAAGGTTAAGAAAGAAAAAAATTCACCAAAATTACAATTTTAAAACAAATAACATATAATTATACATATTCTGAAAGAGTATTGCTTCTAGTATCTGAAAATCTTGGTTTTATCATAGTTTAAACAAGTTTTAGAGTGTAAGAGTGGTTTGAATGCAGAAGATGAGTAGTAAAATTTTACTCACACTGTGAAGGTCAAGGTCAGTGTCAACATACATGATATAAAAACAAATTATTTCTACACCATAAGAAACCTTATCCAATATACTTTCACAAAATGTATACGTGTTAGGGTCTCTGAGTTCCTTTAGTTTGGGATTTTGTCATTTTCAAAAAGCCAGTGAAAAAGGCTAAAATGGCAGGACAATACAGAAAAATTCACTGGACAGTTCTAGGGTTAACTATTCTTTAATTGTAGGCAAGCAAACAAGACTTTTAAACTTCATTTTGTAAAGGCTATTTTATTTTGCACCAGAAGTCACAAGTCTCATTTACATATAATATTTTATGGTGTCATACTTCCGTAATATCCTACACTTACTTCCATAATAATAAACTGATCCTGTTACAAACTGTATAGCTTGGTAGAATTAAAATGTCGCATTACTAGAATGAATTTTTAGCCTATTATAAATCAATGACTAATTTCTAGCTTTCATTGCAAGGTTCAAAGTTTTGTTAAACATAAACACTTACCATCCATGCTCGCCTTGTAAATATGTATCTAAATAACATGATTTGGAAGTATACTGGAAACAGAAGCGGTGGTCCAACTAGAAAACAAAAATACATGCATAATTAAATGATAAAATAAATGAAAGATTCTTTCTATGAATTCTTAAAAAAAATACCCCAAAAAAATTTAAAAATCGAAGCTCAATTTTTAAAAAAAAGTAACTGTTTTTCTCTACCTACTTAAGTTTAAATGAAATTTCAGCACTAAAATGCACTGATTTTAAGATTTATATATCTACACTTCAACTCTGAATAGACACTTCAACTCTGAACAGTTCACAACTTAATCCCCGAGTGAATGGCTTTGCCTCATAACTTTTTATTTAATATTGAGTAAGGTTGTTAAGACTGCTCGTTTTTGAGGACAGGCTAACCATTCAAAAAAAGACCGATTAACCGGTTAACCACCAACAACCCTAATTGAGTTCCATTGCATTTATGAAACAAATAAGTCATTACGAGATACTTGCACTAAAATTTAACCAATATAAATGCAAATGATATTTCTCAGGAATACAATGAATGAAATTTTCCACAAGATCTACTTACTAAGAAAGAAATAGTAGTTCTGCCAATTGTAAGGCATACTCTTCTTGTACTTTTTAGCCACCTGCACGGGCATCTTGTCACCCACCACAAACAAAGCTTCTACACGGACATCGGGGTCTTTATCAATCTGAGAATAAATTCAAATATTTTCAATAAACAATAAAACAATCGCATACATTTTTGTAACTCCATAAAGCATCAATAAACTTAACATACTGATGAACTATTTTAAAATAAAGAGAAGCAATCAAAACTGAACAAAAAGTTAAAAAGTATATGTATTGCCTTTTTATTAATTATGTTAAAAAACTAGTACTAATTAAATTATTACAATAAATAGCATTTGCTACTTTTAGCCATTTGGTTAAAATTTATTCCAAGTAGCATTCCTTACAGTGCATACAATAAGATTTTGGGAATGGTAATGAGCACTAGATACATTAACTAATACCACGTACCACATTAGGCTTAGCATGATGCTGGTAATGCATGTGATTCCACCATGAAGGAGATGCACCCTGTATGAAATAAAATAGATCTCTTCAGATTTAGAGTGCAGAGATTAACAAAAACACACAATAAACTTCCTTTTTAATGTAATATGTATAACTTAAAGACGTTTTTTAATTGTTATTTTAACCAGGGTAAACATTGCCATTTGGCCTTTTTACGAAGGATAAGAGCCATGTCAATTTTTTCACTTTTACATAACAATAATTTTAGAATATATTTATGATATAAAATATAGATTTAAAAACTATTCATCAAATGTAAAATTCAAAACTATACAATATTAATTTTTAAGTGTTTAAAGAGAAAAAAAATAATTTAAAAATAAAAAATTAATGAAGAAATAGTAAGCACAAACATCATAGTAAACACAGTGATGATAGAAAAACAATGGACAAATGAGAAAATGTAATGAAAATGTGATTGCAAAGGTGATGAGAAGAGAAATAACAGAATTGTTAAAAGAAGAAGAAAATTGTATTTGCCTCTTTCTTAAAAACTTAGTTTTAAATTAAGAAATTATTTTTTACAACCTTTCTTTTTAATGTTAACTTATCCAAACTTAAAGCTCAAAGAGTTTTACATACATTTGAACTTGCACACAAGAATTAGACATTAAATATAAATGTACATCTTTTTTATTATTTCTAGAATATTATTTCACATCTGTATAAAGATTTAAACCTAATTGCCACTAGTAACTTATTTTGAAATTAAACCTATAATTTCTAGTAAAGTAGCGCCTTTGGTATGTTAATTTTATTATGGAATTTTAATGCACTTTTAACATCAATCGGTAAATAATATTGGGGTTTAGTTAATCTTACTTGAATAGACACATAATGAAAATTAAATTATCAACAATATGAACAAATTCAGCCTAAATTAACTGCTACGTAATTGTTGTTGTGTACTTCTTATATATCAATATCTGTTAGTAATTTTTTTTATTTTATTATCATATATTATAACTAAATCTAGATGAGATTTAAAAATAGTAATTTTATAATTAAAAAAAAAGAAAAAAATTCTGATTAATGATAATAAGAAGAATGTTTTTGAAGTAGTTATACTCACCTTCTTTCAGAAATATGTTAAGACTAAAAACTGCTTTGTCCTTTTATATTATATTCTTCAAATTACTTATTTTAGTGACTATAGTGAGTGAAACTAATGGTACAAAAGGCATTTCTTGCTACAGATAATTTCAGACAATGCAGGCTCTTTTTTGGACTCAATTTAAGGCAAAATGATGAGAGAAATTCTACTTTTTTTTTTTTTAATGCAGGATTTTATTTAAGTAAGCCCAAGAAAAATGGCAGCTTCATATGAAATCTAATAAAAAGTACCTAGTTGATTTGAAAAAAGATAATCTACAAAAAATGCTTGGTAACGCTTGGAAAGGCACACAACATAACTTAAAAGCACAAACACTGCCTTACAAATAATGCTGACTTAAATGATTTTCTACCAAGAAAAACACAAGGAAAGAAATGACAATAATCGAATAGAACGTTTAAGATGTTTCCAAAAATCTCTCTTTAATTATTAAATAGATTCTTACCAGTGTTATCATAGTTGCTAAAAACAAACCACCCACTATGACCCTGTTTATAATGTCATTAAACCATTTTTAAAAAATCAGTTTTATTGTTATTTATATATGTAGATTCAATCATAAGGCAACAGGGTTATACTAGAAAAAACATTTAAAGTGAGTAATTAAAGAATCATGACTTTATTGATAGATTTTGACAGATTTTAGCTGGCAAGCAAACAATTGAACCAAAATACACAATCTGTGAATTGTGTTATTCCCCATTTTTAATTCGGGTAAACAAACTTCAAAAACTTACTGCCCATGCTTCATTATTGAATAGTGAAAAACACTGAAAGATTACTATTATACGGCAGAAATGCTGAACTGAATGATAAAATTATCTTTTTTTACCAATTACATAAGCGATTCACGATGCTGAAAATTGACTTCAACATCTGGCAAGACATAGCATATAACACTATTGAGAATAAGGAAATGACAGCCAGAAAATAAGGTTACAAATCTCTGGCCAATAACAAGAATTGGCCATCAGAATTGCAGCAATATATTTACATGGAGCAGCCAAAGAAATTGTTAAATTTTTGGGAATTTTATAAATAAGTACACTTTTTAATAATAATTCTATTTTTGTAAATATTTTAATAGCTGATCTGAAACTGACTTACTACCACAAACAAGTGAGGGCTCAAGCAACATTCCTATGATATAAAATGAGCACCAATTATGCCAGGGATATCAAAAATATGTAATGAAATAGACCACAGTGCATTACTACCATCTCAAAAACCAATGAAATAACACCAGAAATGCATAAAAGCAGCACATTTAAATCCAGAATAAGTGGGAAAGTATTAGTGCTGAGCAAGTCCTTTGGCCAAAAATTATTACATTGACAGAATTATCAAATCTTGAATTTTTTAATTTATGGATGTCATTTTACAACATGTAAGGTTGCATGTTTACTCCAGAAGTTTTGATGTCACAAATTAGGAAAAAAGCAAGCAGCAGCACTTAATTCAAATTACTCAGAGAATTCAAATTTGTTTTTTTAAGCACATGATTTAAAGGATATTGGCACCATTCCATTGACAATTACATGATATTAGAAAAATGTCACTGCCAGATTATCAAAATTATATTATCACAAAATAAATATAAAATGACTTTTTTTTCTAATAATCAATAAATTTACACTGTGCACTTTTAGCTCCAAGCAAGCTACACCAACAGTAATTAAAAATATTTCTTTAAAATCTAGGCTACAAAAGCAAAAGCAAACAAAAAGCAATATAAGCAATATTCATTCTGCTAAAAGCCAGAATTTTAAGGTTTCTTATGTTCTAATCTTACAAATTAACTTTCATAACTATTATTTTCTTGGGTCATTTTTTACAATAAGAAAACATTTCTACTAACATAAGTCAACAATTTACCTCATAAAAACACATTTTCTCTTCTTTTTTTTTTTTTTTTTCCAAACTTCCCATCCCTTTATTTTTTTATTTTTGCATCTGCTTTAAATAAATTTTTTTAATGAAGCCTAGACAGATAGAAAAAGAAAGAAAGAATTCTAGTGTTCAAAATCAAAAGGAAGTGAAAGGAAACAAGACAAAAATATTAACACCATGACATGCATTTTGGAGGAAGAATATCATGCCATGTAATCACATGATACACAAAAGTCTCAGGGCACCTATATGTTGGTAACTGGTCCATTACCTTGATTATCCCGACAGAAAAATAGTGCAAAACATGATTCCACTTAGAGTTTTTGAACACTGACAAGTGGCCAAAGTCGTGTTGGATCCAGCCCGTCTGAGCCTAGACGAGGAAGAGACAAAATTGCCAAAAAAATCTGGTTTATGTATTTAACTGATCACCTAAGATACTTCTTAGCCAAGAGAGCCGGCTCTTCTACTGGTCCCATCTTAGTGTCAGCAACATGTCAGGAGTCAGAAGAGGACCTATATTACTTGCTGCTGAAGAGATCATACTACATTGTTACATTTTCACTACTTTCTATGTGATGCATCTGATGCCATGGAGACCTAGCAGATTGTTAAGTCCAACATCCTGAAAGTAATGACCTCTGAATACTGAAGTCTAGCTTGGGGAAACAAATATCTTCTTCGGAAGGTCTTGGTGAGACTGCTCTGCTAGCAGCCAAAACTGGGTGGAATACTTTTTAAAAATGGAGGGGGGAAAAAGCCCAAAAACAAGTGTGAGTAAAATATTAACATGGGTTGCTAGTGCATTGGGAAATTGGGAAAAACAGAGTAAAAAGAGCAGTTGAACATTAGGAGCTGGAAATCCTAATATCCAAAAATAGATCTGCTAAATGCTCATGTGAAAATCTGGCACATGGCCAACTAAACTATAATTTTCTTTTTTAAGGTTTATTTGGTACCTCTAAAAACAATGAAGCACACATTTTTATTTTTGTTGACAAAATTTGTTGCATTTAAAAGACAAACTTTTTTAGCAGGACAACAGCAAAAAAATTTTTTATTTAGTAGTTGGCTAAGGCCCAATATTCACACAAACATTTAAAAGGTTATAGCCCACAGTATGTTATTGGAAAGAGAATAGTTAAGACCTAAAAGATATATTAGCCAACTATTGCAGACACAAGCCCAAATCTGATATTTCTAGGTATCAGGTTTGGCTTTGCATTACAGAAAAGGTGTTAAAATTGTTGGCAAATCCTAATACTAATTAAGGATTAAGACATGTTCTCATTTTTTTTATAGTTTTAAATATGGAAAAGTTTGAATGTTATAGATAATTAAACTTCTAGCCTTGAGACTAAAGAGTGATGTTAGATACAACAAAGTTACTGCAATGTGATATACTGTTTGTCAATAAATGACTAAAAAGGGAATTTATATACAACAAATTTACTGTAATATGAGAAATGGTTTGTCAATAAATGACTATATAGTGACGATATATACAACATTTTTAGTGCAATATGTAAAAATTGTTGGTCAGTAATCCAAATATTAATTATCAATAAAATATTTTACAGTCACTTTTTCAGTCAAAGGTTTAGAATTCATAAAAAATATTTTACCCCTAAAGCTTTTTATTTTTTTTATTTTAAACAACTTTGCTTACTTTCAAATTATTTTTATGTGAGCAGTTGACCTAAGCTTACTTTAAACTCTTCAAAATGGTAAATTCTCATTCTTTTTGTAATTGACATGAAAGGAATTTGACCCAAAAGTGAATTATTCAACAAAATTGTCAAAGTTGTTACAGGTATTTTCATTTTACCTTTCTTTAATTCTCCTAAATTATATGCCTATCCCATTAACTCAACAAGTATTACGTTTAAGTAAGGAATTTCTAGCATTTATGTATAAAATGTATGAAATCCTCCAAATCTCATAAAGTTAGACACATTACATGTCAAATTTTATCTTTTTTTAAAAATGAGATTTGATTTGCCAAATATTTTTAATTTCCAGGTTTTCCATTACAATTAAAAATTTTATATCCCAACTTTTCTTAGAAATATATTTCATAGAGCAACTTTTTTAAAATTTTATTTTATGCAGTGACAAGAAGAATTTAGTTCCTTAATATTGATGATGCATAAAAAATGATTTTTTTAAATTGTTTTTTTTAAAGATAAAATGATGCTCTTATACTGCACTAAAGAGTGCAATGCTATTGGAAAAAAGAAGAAGAAAACATGTCTAACAAGTTGATGGATTTTAATTTTTTTTTATGAAACTAATTGATATTTTTTTAGATACATTTATTGTTTTTAATTCAATAAGATGATGTTTTTTTGTGTGTTTTTTTTCATTTATTAAAGCAAATGGAAGTTTGAATGAATTTGATGTTTGGAGTAATTATAAATATCAAATATTTATTTTGGCACTGTGGCATGTTTTTTTTTTCTTTTTTTTTAAAAAAAAAAAAAAAAGAATTTAAACATCCATTTTATAAGATCTCATTGGAAAAGTTTTTTTAGAAAGAGGTTGACAAATGATGTGTGTATGTATATCTACATTTCCTATTAGAGTGAGTCTAAAACGCATTTGTCAGTACTCAGATAAGTCATGACCAGCATCAATTCAAATTAGTTAAATCTATTTTTGGAGTATGACAAACTCTATCAACCTTTGAATCACCAAAATATTTCAACTCATTTAACTTACCCTTCCTGAAGCATCTTTTGTCAACCATTTTTAAAAGCCACTAGACATACTGCTTAAACCCATAGATATGCTCACTATATACATCTACTTAAAAGATAAAGACATTTCACATGCAAACTAAAAGGAGCCTAGCTACAAAATAGAAAAACAGTGCTTTAGCTGAATTGATTTAATATATGACTATTTGGAAGAATGGATGACTGATGTGCTCTAATTAAAAACCAATGTGCTGTTGTCTCTTAAAAGAGATATAATTTGTTTTACAAATTTTTCTATAAATCTTTGCATAATTCCTAATGTAAAACTGAGTTCCAACTATAATATAGAATACTATGTGTGCAAAAAATGGGTCCCCAATACTTGATAATTTTGACATGAAGAAATAATTCCCAAATTAATGCATAATGATTTTAATAGAGTGACATGTAAAGATGAAATTGCTTTTCAGATTGCATTTTTTAAAAAAATTTTGTGACATTGGTTTAGTAATTATGATTGCCTTAAAAACTGAAATGATGAGTTTTACTGTTTGAACTTAAATATAAAATATTTTTTTAACATAGGATAGATGAATACATATATTTAAAATTGATATTAAAAATTGTAGTTTTTATTTCCTTATTTAAGTAATTATTACACAATATTTTAAACAAATTTCAAAAGAAAATATGAATATCATCATGCTCTTACTACAAACTAGCTGCAGTCATGCTATGCCATATCAAGTTTTTTAACAGGATTTAGCACCAGTGGCAAAAGAGATGGAACTACATGAAATTTAAAATTATAAATTAAAATTGCAGAGAGATTTTTTTTTTTTTAAATATGAAAAGCTAATGTTATTCTAAAAAAGATGTGCTCAAACTTTTTACAAGTTCAAGCAACTAAAAAAAAATATTTTATTTTTGAAGAAAGATTTTTATATCAATAAGATTAAAAAACAAAGATTGCAAATCTCTATTAAAGCTACTTCAACATTTTAAAAAATGAGATCAGCCTACAAAATTCCTCATCACATCAAATCCATTTGACCCAAAGAGTTACAAGCATGTAAGTGTGTATTTTAACACAATAAAATGTAATAACTAGGAATGACAAGTGAAGATGACTTGATCATGCCAATACAAATATAGAAGCTTATAGTTTTGTTTTTCCTATCTGAATATGAAGTTTCAAAATTTAACATTTGCGCTATAAAAACTGAATGAAAAGCATACATACTTGAGCCAAATAATTTTAAAAATCATAGCTTCATTTGTTTTTAAAATTTGAAACACATCTAATAAATAATTTGAAAAAGCCCAATTCAAATGAGTTAGCAACTTATAAGAACTTTATAAAATCACTGCATGTCTACCAAAGAAGGATTAACACGAAAACCAGCAATATGACAGTTTAAAAATCAAAATAAACAACAAAAAAGAAAAGTATCAAAATACAAAAGCTCTAAGTAATCTTCTAGTACTAAATACAATATTGGTAACACAACCAAGCAGGGACAGGTAGAAATATTCCCAAAACAATTATGCACCATTAGAAATCTATGAATTGAGTTTTATTTTCTCTTGTTATTAATACTGAAACAATTAGGTTATTTCAATTCATGACCAGAGATGTTTTGTATTTTTTGTCATCTTTATTTTATTTTGTTTTATATGACAAGTTTGTAAAGGGCTTTATAAAACTTAAAATATGTTAGGTTATGCTTATTTAGTCAAAATGGTTATGAATTCAGTTAGTTCTTGAGTTGTTGTTTTTTTGTTTTCTATTAGAATTGTTTTAAATTATTATTCAAATGTCGCTAGTCAAGTTTGATGTTCTATCTATTTTTAAAACTTTTTAATTGAATCTAATCTGGATATTTTGTGTTTTATTTTTTGTTTTTTTAAATAACTCCCACCCCCACCCCCTTTTTTATAATAATATTTAAACTGTATAATAAGAACTTAAGTTTGAAGTAGAGTAAAGAATAGCCTGAGGCAACACTGATAACTGTTGAACTGTAGACAAGAACACAACAATGATAAAGATGATGATAAGTGTAGTAAAGGTAACTCAAATGCTCAAAGGAACAGTACCTCCATCATACCCATAACAAAGTAATGTAATGCATGGTTCAATCTGGACTTTTTGAACACTGACAAATGACCACAGTCATGCTGGAGCCAACTGCATTGTGCCTTGCAGGACATTTGTTAGGGAGACATGAAATGGTTATCATTAGACATATGGGCAATAAGCATGTGATAAGGAAACATCCCTAATCTTGTGAAGTGAAATACATTCACTTATACCACAGTGCTAAAATAGTAATTACATTTTTTTTCTAATAGGAATTTAGTCCAATGAGAAAATGCATATGGCTCCCCCAAAATTTAAAATTTAGACATATGGCTCCCCAAAATTTAAAATTTAGACATGTACTTTTTATTATATACTCTCATAATGTAGTTAAGCTACAATAACAATTTTTATGAAGAGTTCATATAATGTTTACATTATTGCTCAACAATTTCTTTAAATAATTTCTTAATCAATATCTGCAGTCAAATAAATACAGATAAAAAATTTAAGAATTATTTTGCATGTATTTTATCTTAAATTCCTCGAGTTTGTTTAGTAAGTTGTGTGACTTAAGCTGGAAATTAAAATATGCTAATTTTCATTTCCATTTGAAAAATTTAATTTTTCTTGAAAGATTTTATAATATAATAACCTGGATGTTTAAAGAGTATAAAAATTGGGGATTAAAATAATTTCGAATAAACTTTTAATTATCCTTCAATGCTCTTTTTTTTAAAAATTCTGTACATCTATTCTCATGAAAGATATATATATATTATAATAAATATCTTCAAACATGAAGGATTTGCATCAATGTTAAGGAGCTTGGAATTTTCCCTGAAATTTTATGCTAATATTAAATGACAAAAGCAATTTAACCTTTTTCATGTGAAATGTGGGGACAAAAAAGTAGAAGAAAACAATATTAGTAGTGAGTGCAATGCTAATCAAAATCTAATCTGGAATATATAGAATGATAATGTTTGAATCTAACAGCTACAAGATGACCAGGCATGTCAGCTCCACATCAGAAAAACATGGTTACTTAAATTTTGGAAATAAATAAAAAACAATTTAAGTCTCTGTAATTATTAATCAGTGACTGCTGAAGTTGTAATGTTAGATTATGCCAGAGTGATTTTTTTTTTTAAATATTGACTGGTAGAAATTTTCTTTAAAAGCCAATGGGCATGAAATTTTTAATTCATTACATTTTTAAGTTTAGAGAAATGAAAAGTGAGAATCACAATGGCATTTTTAACATTATGTGAACAAGAAAAGTACTTGGTTGACATAACATGATTTGCAAACCTATCAAATAAAATTTGTTAATGAGACACAGTCTCCTTGAGACAAAGATTTAGAGTTTTTACAAAAATATTATCTTAGAAGCAGTTTACAGAAATAAGTAGAATAGTTTGTATTTTTCTGTTTCTTGGATATTGAAACTGTTAGTTACATGCAAATGGCACATGATCATAATGTTAATGGCATTCTAAATAAAGAGAAAATTTAAAAAACTTCATAAAATTAATTTAATTATATCTGTGACTAATAAATATCGATATAGTATTTGTTCAAAAAATACAGTCATGATGTACATTTTCTGAAGATAAATAATGTAGCATAATGTTATAGACTGAAAAGCTCATAATTCCTGTAAATGAATTAAAATTTAATCACGTATGAAAAAAAAATGAAATTCTGTACTTTCTGCATTTGAGAATCTGCCAAAAGAACAAGTTATTGTCCAAAAAAAAATTCAAGCAAAGGGAACTTAGCGTATGTTTGATTATTGTTAGCCAAGGGTCTCAAAGTTTGGTTCTCACATTCAAGTCTTAAAATATTTTAACTTATATGTGAAATGGGGATGAAATTTTTAAAAACTGATTCCACAAAATAAAAACCTGCATCCTGCATTCCTTAAATCTTTATCAATCTTGAAATAATGTCTATGAAAGTCTTCTCTGAAGCATGGTTACATCTGTACCCTGTAATAATGCCACATGCTCAACAAGAAATTATTAACGCAAATTGTTTTGAGGAAGAAAAAAAATTAAATTAGCTACACATGAGAAATGTTTCCTTGGTTGATGTTTAGTGTGCTACATAGCTTACTATCACACCATTCTACAAATATTTTTAGGCAGAAGATTTATATTAGACTGAATCAAACATTTACTTTTCTGGTAAATTTAGAGTTTGAATTTTAATTTACACAGATAATTTAATGAATTCAGCAACTTAGTTGGCCCAATAAGCAGATCTTGAAGAGAAATGCAGATGGATACATATTTTTTTAATGATTTTACTTTCCCTTATTTTAGTTTGGCATACCAAGTGTTACTATGATTTCCGTAATTTAAATTCAAAGCCAATGTTCAATACAAAAATTTTTAGTAGATGAAACAACGTTTGAACTACTTTCTTGTTCAACTTCCCTTTGTTTTACTTCACTCAAATTAGAAATATTGTGTCCTTCATTTGTATCAGACACTTGTTTAAAATAATGAGCATCACATTTAGCAAGTTCACAAAAAAATTCAAATTTTGTACTCCCTAACTACTCTCCTCCCCTCTTAGAAAACTTACTATTTTTTCTTACACCCACTCCTGACACCTTGATGCTTCATTACCATTGACCATGACCTTTCACGTCCACAACAGTATATTAAATATATGATGTTAAATGACCTATACAAATATTGTAATTATTTTACTATAGTATGTTTCACTGTTTCCACGTGTAATGGTTAGAACCTTGGAATTAAATACAGTGTGCAAGGCTGAAACTAAATAATTTCTGAGCAATGTCTGAGTGAATACTATTTGTCTTGTTATTTAAAATAAAAGGCAATAATATGATGATTCCTAAAAAAAATAAATGCACAGACATTTTTACAGTATTTGAGATGATAAAGATAAAATTTTTGCATTTATAATTTCAGGATTGTTATTGCAGAAATTTGTAATAAATTTAAAATACTTTTGCAGAGATCTTCTCAACATAAGCACACTATGGCAAAAATTTTAACATTGACTGTATCAACCATTCTAACAGAACAACTTTTAAAATATATGTGAAAAGAAAGACATGTTTAGATGTATATTTTTTGTATATAACATAATTTTTTCATACTCATATTTTTAGACCAAATTTTAAGAAAGAATCCTTTGTTTAAAAAAAAAATTTTAATGCAGCAACAAATACATATTAAACAAAAAGATAATTTTAAAGATACAAATTTCCTTCCCATAAAGATAGAAACATCATTTTATAAAAACTTCTTAAAAAGATAACAGAAAATGAAAAAAACTTTTATTATTGCTTAACTTCAAAAATAAAATAATAAATTGAAAATTGTTTACCTCTACAGTTGTAATTAAAAGAAGTGAAATCAGAAAAGGTATCCATCCTGTACCAAAATAGTACATGGTAGCCCAGGCAGCCCAGTCTAAAAATAGGATGTGAAACATGTGTAGAGAGAAGAAAAGTATGCTGGGTTTAAACAGTCCCTGTGTTGAGGAAATAGAATTCAAAGTTGTATCAATTGTGTGGCTTAAATTTTAATGAGAAATTAACAATTTTAAAAGTATGATTGAAATCAATGGTGATAAATTACTGCCATCAGCAAAAATTATAACGACTATTAATATCAATATTTATTTGTATGAAATGTTGATTGTTGTAACGCATGTGGACATAAATAAATGTAGCGCAAATCTGCTTAATATCATTAAATTATTTTTTTAAATATAATTTCGTACAGATATATTTCTGCTGAAATGAGAACAGAGAAGTCAGTACCATTTTTTCTGCTGTCTCTCGTAGTTCTCTGAAGTCTTGCTCTATTGGTGTAACTATTCTTTGGGAATCCTTGAGACTGCCAATATGAATAGCTTTCATGTACTTCTTTACAAAGTTCAGGTCATTGTGAAATGCTTTGAATGCATCCTTGTAAGAATAAACAAAAATATTTATATAAGTAATATATATGCAACATGATTCCAAATTCAAAAAGTCATCATGCTTTGAGCATCTAATTTTAAGGATTATCTTTAATTGTTTATGAAATTTCCATCTAAACATGTCATTTATCAATAACTTTTTCCTTTATTCATTAGTTTACATGTAGATTTTCAAGTGTGTTCAGTCCACAGATACTTTTGCTTAAGTGAAAAGCCATGCAGGATTTTTTAAGTTTTTCTTTGGGATTTGAAAAAAATTGTTTTGCAATATATGCGTATTAAAAACCGGTGATCATGTAAAAAGAAGATGAAATCACATTGATGAATCAAAATAGCGAAGTTGAAGATTAGTACCTGAAAACTGCAACTTCTTTGAGCTCGTTATTATAAGATATTAATTGTACCATGGTAGTAACTAAGTTCTATGTTAAACCACAATTACAAATTCTTTTAACTGCAGTATTATTCATCATCATCATCCTTGCCTGTGCATATGCCACGAACAAAGGCTCATTTATATTAAATACATACATTTTTGGTGTTATACAGTATTCATCAAATTGCAGCAATATGATTAAATATTTCATTTCCTGGTTTTTAAACTAAGAGATTTTATGATCTTCTTCTTCGACTGTAAATTGGTAAAATTAGTCATATATAAATATTAAAAATTCTTCCCTCAGAAACTTCCCTCAGGTGAATGTAAAATATAGTTATATGTTGAATGTAAAGTAATAAATTGAATAATAATAAGTAGTAACAACTTTATTGTACTTAATTTAAATACAGGAATATGTATAACTACAACTAGCAAGCTCACTATGAATTAAATTCACTTTCATCTAGATTGCTGGTAATTTCATCTTCTATCTAAATCAAACTTAATAAAATTTCTACTGATTGAAAACGGCTAATTATATTCTAACATAAAACTAGCTGTACTTTAAACTTTCATCTCTTTTTTAGTACTGTTTTAATGTACAGTTTAATGATGTACAATGAATGTTATGTTGTTTTTTTTGTACTTAAGTAATTTTTTTCAAAAAATCCAGAAGGTTGGTCAGGTAAACCTTTTGGCTAAACCTAATGAAAGTACATTAGTAAATAATGCTTACTGTTGCATCTTGTCCAGCATAATGACTGATAACTTTTGGACCACCTGGATGGCGTCTAGCCCAGTTGGTAATGTTGTAGACTTCCCCATCAATGACTAGCCACTTCTCCTCTCTGGTAGTCTTCTCCTTGATCACATCCCAGGTGAATTCTTCAAGCTTCCTTGAAACAGTGATTCCATTAGATTCACCTTGGCCTCCTTTACCCATATTTATTTTTTTTCCTTTTCAGCTTCTCCTTATTGTTTAAACTTATGTATTATTCACTAGCCCTTATTCAATCCCTGAATAGTTGTCTACACTCAACTTGACATTTCATTTAGCTTTTACTTTATTGTGAGCCTGCTGAGCAGAACTCAATGTTATAAAAATTATATCTGAAAAGAAAAGAAAACAATCACTTTATAAATCAGAAATTAAAAGTATAGAATTATATACTTTGGAATTATATACTCATGACAACACATGAACCCCTCATAATCTAAGCTTAAATAATTTTCACTAATTGTTTAAGTAAAAGTTTATACAGATATTTCAGCATCATGTTATTTAACCATTAACATCAGTTGGTGAATTATGACATGATCTAAATTCTTAAGATTCTTCCCCCCCTCCACCATACGACTTTTTTAAAACATTTTGATGGACACTTAATGCATTAAAGTTGTGGATGTCAACCTGTGGTCGGTAGACCACTAGTGGTCCGCGAAGACGTGCCTGGTGGTCCGTGAGCAAAACCTGAAATTTTTATTTTTTTAAACTAAGAAAAGTTATTTAAATGTCGTCACATTTTGAATATATTGCTTAATTTTGGCATAAATGAAAAATATCTTTTGAGTCTATCTTTAGTTTAAGATTCAAGAACTATTCAGTCTGGTGGACCGGCAAGAAATTTTTTCCATTCCACCAGGGACTGGGGTGTACTATTTTCCCTGTACTGACGGGGTAGGGAAATGGCATTAGTTTTATGTTGCAAGTGTTTATGCCAAAAATATTGACATCCATCCACGTAGGTGCCAGGACATGCAAGGCAAACAAGATCAAAGCCGCAGATAAGAAGAGGCAAGCCCAAAAGCCCCGTGCTGCCAACAATCCTGGAGACAACCCACTCGTCCATGTCCTTTCTGTTCCCAAACCTTCCGTGCCAGGATCGGTCCCGTCAGCCATCTGCGCACACATAGACAAAACCAGTCCCAGCAACCCTCGGATGACTAGAGTGGTCCTCGTCGACTCGACGGATGAACAGCAGTATCAATAAATTAAAATAGAGAATTATATTTCAATTTTTCAGTCTTTCCTTGATAACTTCTGCGGAACGGCTGCCCCACAGACCGGAACCGGTCCACAGACCACCACTTTGAGAAGCACTGTTCTAGAAGACTATAGCAATAGTTGTAAAATTAAAGTTCTAAAATCATTTTTTAAAATTATTAGTAAATTAGCCTTAAATTAATATTAAATTTGTTTAAGTAATAAATTAAATTGATTAAACATGTTTCCAATGAAGAGAACAACTGAACGTTAGGATTAGGACAACAATGATTATTCCTCGAACGCATCCTCATAATCTGTGTATAAATAAAAGCAGTTCCGGAGAGAGAAAGAAGACAAATTGCCCATACAAGTACAAGGGTGCGATGAATAATGTTTGCACTTGGGGTATATATTATATGCACCATAGCATATATCAACCCAGACCACAGCGTATAATTTGCACGCTAAATTCCTGCAAATGAAGATATGAAACCTGCAAAACTCCAAAGACATCTGAAACAAATCATTACGTCTGCTCGGAGAAACAATTAAAATACCATCTGTGCTAAAACATTTACTTGATAGTCATTAGTCCTGTACATGACAAGCAACCGAAATCAATGAAAAGGCTTTAAGAGTGCACCATTTTTGGTGGTTGCACAGGCCAAAAAGACTGGTTATTTGGAGGAAGGGGGAGAATGTTTAACAGGCTGAATTATATGATGCTGTGAAGATTATTTCAAGGGAACTTTCACATGTTTGATCATTTGTACTCAGGAAGAAAAAAAAGAAATGTGGAATTCAATAAACAATTGACCATATTCAATCACTGCAGGGTCAATTTAAATTCTTCTTTGGTGATTTGAATGTTCAAAGTCATTTTGTTGGTTTCCAGGTTTTTTGCACTCATAAAATTTACTACCACTGAAATTAAACTAATTCGTAGAACTGACCAGCTATACTAATTGGAATATGTTGAATCAGAAAGTAAGCTGGATGAAATTTTGGAGCCCTCAGAACTGTCTCAGAAAGTTTAAAATACTTTTATCCTATGCACCATCATATTTTTGTCTAAGTGGATTTTCTGCATTGCTTACAATCAAGACAAAACATCGTTCCCGACTTGAAGTTGAGATGAACTACGATAGAGTCTTTTAAGTATTACACCTCGTTTGGATGTGTTACGCTCTTGTGTACAAGCTCAAGGCTCACACAAATTTAACTAATATAGCAGTCTTACTAATACTAACTACTGTTTATGACTTTTATTTTCATAGTAACCAATACAAATCAAATAAAACTATAAGCATAATAATAGTGTGAGTGACATTTGTTCATTTCAAAAGAAAGCCATTACAATCTGTTTTCAATCAATATTTTTGGGAGCAAGGAAAACTTAGATTATTAGTATAGTTTTAATTACTAAACTAATATGTATACAGTATATACTCGTTCTAAAGCTGAATTTTTTTGACAAAATCTAGGGGGGTTGGGGCTTACAAGCAGGTCACAGGTGATTTCTGCATGTATATTGAATATCAGTGTTGTTATTGGAGATCATTAAGGTCCTTTTCTACACCTGCACTTACCTTATTTATTCATCTTATTTATTTTTATGAATGTTTTAATAAATTGTTTTACAAATTTTGATTTCAACTCACTTTAGCCACTGTTTAGAAAGGAAAACTTTTTCTAAAAAGTATTTTTTTAATTAAAAAATAGTTGTAACTCTTGCCTAACAAAGAACACAAAGATAGGTAAAAACAAAGTAATGGAAAATACAAAGAAAAGTGTTTAAAAAAAAATTACATCCATCTTCCCTGTTAATCAAATCTCTTTGTTGTGTTCATCAACCTAAACAAAATTAAAAAATCATCCTTGTTCTTCAACCTAAAAAAAATTAAAAAATCATAATGACCAATTTAGCTTCTATTTTTAAAAAAGTGTATAACATTTTGTTTACTCTGTCCTATTATTATTTGAGGTCGGCTTATGAACAGGTCACACACTTTTTATACTATTCTCTTCCAAAAGAGGGGGTTAGCTTCTGAGCCAAGGGGCTATACAACAAGTATATACTTATAATTAGTTATATACAAAGTGTAATTATCATATATACTCATTCTAAAACTGATTTTTTTCCAACATAATCTTGGGGGAAAAGTTGGGGGGGGGGGGGGGGGTGTCAGCTTACAAGCCGGTCCTAGGTGATTTCCGCATATACATTGAAATTTGTGATGTTATTGTAGATCATCAAGGTCCTTGTCTACACTCTACAAGATTTGACTGCTCTACTAGAAGCTATAAAATAGAATCTCTTTGTTCTTCAACCAAATAATAATGACCGATTTAGCTTTTACTTTTAAAAAAATGTGTACCATTTTGTTTAAGCTGCCTATAATTTTTGGAGGGTTGGTTTACAAGCGGGTTACACATTTTTAATACTATTCTCTCCCAAAAGAGGGGAGGGTCGGTTTATGAACGAACTGACTATAGAACAGGTTTATACAGTAATAAGTTTCTTTAAAAACACTGTTCAGTAAATAGTCCAAAAATAAAACGTAATACAATGTCTTCTAAAAACATTAACCTAATAGAAAATTAATTCATTAAAAAAATTACATATATGTTTTAAAGAAACGATATCTAATTAATATCTAATTATCTAAAAAAAATAACTTTAAAATTTTATTTAACTTTAAAATGATAAACCACAACTTATTTTGCATTCCATACATTTATTCATTTAAACCATTAAAAAGGATCCAATCTGACTAATTGGATGTGGGTGCAATACATAGCTATTACTGAATGAATAAAGGACAAATAACTTTAGTACAATTGTCACTGTGATGGGAGCCGTATATTTTTTAAGGTGCCAGGGTACCTATGATTACTATGTATCCTTTAACCATATTGACAACAAATGAATATTTAATTTCTACAAATAGGTTGGAAGTAAAGCAAAGGATTTAGGAATATATCTAATAATTTCTAAACTCTATACTTTTTAAATTTCTCAGTAACATCAAATATTATTATTGTCAATAACAATGAAAAACAAGTGCCAAATAATGTTTAATTGTTGTAAGTTTCATTACCATTTCTTTTGTATTGTGTGTGTGCGTACATACCTGAGGTAATAATGGGCAATCCAAAATGGTCTGATTTTTTTATTTAAAAATAATTCTCTTATAGTGCATTCCCAATAAGTTGATTCTAGGTTTAAACATCAAAATTGGAAAGTCTGGAATGATTAATTATAATATGAAGTTACTTGTTACCACATAAATAGAAAAATTACAATTTTTAATGCCTAAATTGTTATCTTTGTTCAAGAGTTCTTATACAATTTGAACTACTCCACAGTAGGATCATTTAATGTGCTTCTCAGCAAGGGGATATAATGTAATAGCCATGAACAATTTATATAAATAAATTTATACTTTTTTTAAAAATTACAGTTTTCACAATAAATACCAGAAGGGTGAGTGATAACTAAAATATTAAAAGAGATACAATTATTTTTTTTATACTTTAAAATGCTGTTAATTTTAGCCCTGTTGACATCCCATTTGGAACAGTGTGGGTCGAAAAGAAGCATATAGCTTGATGATATACTTAGTTTGATGAAATATAAGTAAAAAGTAAAGTTTTGCTCCAAAGCTCTGAAGATATTTTTGAGTTGTAATTAGTGAGCTTTTCTAAACCAAACATTTGGAAACATAGTCAAATCAAATAATGCTATTTTGAAAAAGCTGAACACCTTCCTATTGGTTTTAAGATTGGCTGCAGTGTTGTGATAAATACATTTTGAAATTTATTATTTTTAATAACAGTGCAAAATCAGGATAATATCACTATTAAGATCTTTCAACTCCAAAATAGAATGAAGAATTTTTAATGGTATTCATATTACAAAATAAATTAAGGTAGCAAGTCAATTTAATAATGAATGTGTTAACTGCACCAGTGTGGGATTGGAATGCCGAAGCAATAAATCATTTTTTTTTAATGATGATGCTAACTAAATAAAGGTTAATTTTATAAGATAGAAAATAATATTTACAGGAAAATAGTTTTAAAATTTAAAAAATAAAATATATAAATTTCTTTGACATGAAATTTTTTTTTTTAATTAATAATAATATTACAATTTTGATTTTTAATTAGAAAATATATTTCCTGTTTCACAAGAACCCTTCAGTATTTAAATGATACTCAACCATCATGTGATCATGATATGTTCTGCACTTTTCTTAAATTTAAGAAATCATAGGTATGATGAAAATATAATTTGTCCTGCAATGCAAGCATTAGTGTAACAGTACTTCTGTAAAAATAAAATTGTATTTAAGGACACTAAACCAATACAAAATCTGTTTCTAATCAACTTTTTTAAAAAAAAACTTAAGCTGATTCCTTAAGATTTATGTTAAAAATCTGATGTCCTGTCAATGTTTACAACACAGCAATTGCATTTATTAAGAAAAAAATCCATAGGTAGCCAAAGAAAATTTGGGGAATATTTTGTAAAAGGGACATATGTGCTTAAGTAGTATTTTTTTAAAACACAAACTGTTTTAATAAAGACACAATTAATGAAAAGCCTTCATATTTTATAAATCTATGCAACTTGTCAAACAATCCTACCCCAGCTCTACAATGAAACCTTCTGTTACAGCAGGCTTTCTTATCTGTTACAGGCGCTCCTTCTATTCAGAAGATTATTGCAGCTATTATATTTGGCTATAAATGTAGCTACTCTTCATTTCAGTCTATAATTAAACAGGGTCTTTAATACCATGCTGCCTATAACAATCGCCATTAAAACATGCATGTCATATTTTGTTAAATATATTTTAATAAATTTCATACCATCAAATAATAATGTAAATGTTACAATGAATCATTAATGTTACTATGGATAAAATGAACAGTCTGAAAATAAAACCCTATGCAAAAACAAAAAACATCTTATATCTCATCTATGTATTACAGATGCTCCTTCTATACAGAAAATTATTGTATTATAAATATTAATACATAAGAAATGTGATTAGATACATTTTTTAATGATTTTTTTAAATAATAAAAATAGAAGTTTTGAAAGTGCGGCTGTGGTGACTTTTTTCTCATCTTTAATTTTTCTAATTTATTCAGTTTACCTTACTATATTAGTTTACTTTGCTATTAGAGATTGTTTCTTTTTATTCTGTTGACTTTGCTTTATGTAATCACCTAAGTTTTCTAATTTTAAAGATTTAAATTTGCATAGAGAAATAGGAAAATGGCTAGAATGTGGATGTGTTAGGTTACACATGCTTATTACAGCAGGAAGAAAATTTAACTTTCATTGATCAGTTCTAATACTTTTTGATTTTGGCACAAGACACAGCTATTCCCAAAGATGCAATTTCCGTCATAATGAGGTCACACAGCAAGGTTGTGTAATAGTTCACGAACTCAAGCCATGGCTCTATTGATTTCTTTCTCCTCCCCAGCTCTAACTTAGCTGCAGCGCTATGTTTGTACCAGACACTGAGTATTCCTTTTAAGTATTCCAGTAAGCTTATACTTATATCATTCCCCCGATCATGTTATTGTCAATACTTTTTATCTCCCAATGCCCTATTTTTGCTTCCCTCTAGCGTTATCCAAATATTTGTGCTGAATCTCATGCAGTCCCCATACAGCCTGCGGATGTGACCTTCTAAAGCAAGCGTAGGGGTGAACAATGTTGTAGTGTGACGTGACTAAGACCACGAATACAAGCAAAGGTAACTAGATACATAAAAAAAGGAGTGGGGGCAGGGGGGTTGTCAAATGCGAATCAAAGTCCAACTGAATCAAAGTCCAACTGCGATAAAAAAAAAAATTAAAAAACCACCACAGGGTAAACAATTTAGGTATTTTCAACGGCTGGTTGATCAATTATTAAACCTGAAACAAATATATTAAACCTGTAACAAGCATATGTTCAATAATTAAAGTAAGCGATGGTCCAAACTATATTACCTATTCGTTCTGTCGGGCATGTTTAGGTTTTTCATATATATACAAGGCTTTTTTTGTGCCGGTACACACCGGTACGGCGTACCGGTACCTTTTTCAATGTGGGGGAAAAATTATTACTTTTCTTGTATTTTAACGTTTATCATTAATTTGTTATATTATTGATTTGTTAAAATTGAATTGTTAATTATTTTACTCACTGAGTACCGGCACCTATTTTTTTTTTTACAAAAAAGCACTGTATATGTATATGTGTATCTCTGTGTGTAAACAATGGTAATGACATCACAATTACAATGGGAAATTTAATTTAAGTTCCATTTTGGGAATGCTTCAAATTCAATTGTTTGGATAATCAGTGTGCAAATCAGTAATCAGTGTGTCTAAATACAGTGAGTGTTGGTAGAGCTTGTGTGTGTGTGTGTGTGGGGGGGGGGGGTCAATTTCTCCCATTAGACAATAGATGAATATGTTTCTTGTCAGCTTATAAACAAAACGTAATGTAAGGTAACTGCAAGGGCCGATACAAACGAACTATTTACTGATGGCCATAAGCACACTTAAATGTATAACATCGTGTGTATGTCATGCAGTTCGAGCAGCACCGCCGGTACATTTCCATTTGAAGACGGCACCACATGACGGGCCCGTATTGTTTCGAAGCGTACACATTTTAAATGAACTCAACATAAAGGAGCAGGTATAAAATCCTGTCGTTGAAAAATCAATAGCAAAAATTACCGTAACAGATCAAAACACGCCACGGACGCCCATGCAATGAATCCAAATAGTAGAACGTTATATAGGAGGAATGGGCTTCATACTTTATTTACTATCCCCCTTTACCACAAGACTTGGTAACTAGCTTATCGTTTTGTGCTAACAGATGCATTACAGAGTAACTGGTCTAAACATTGAGCTAAACTATTTTTACCAAAAAAAATATTATTATTTGAATTGTATAAGTTTCAAGCATTAAAATAGTCACATGTTCTTCAATAAATTCTTTGGTGGTGGTTTTATTTCCTTTCCTTCTTTTACGCCACGCCCACCCAAGATCGAATTTATTTCAAATTTCTTTACACTATATCATTTATACTTGGGGACGATTTTGTAAATGTTACAATTCAAAAAAGCAACCAGTCGTATTTGTTTACACACAATCTCATTTCCTCTGGCCTGCCTCACACATAAACGTATCAATTTGTTTGCGCCTGTGGTCTGCTATGACTGAACTTTCCATTAACTGTCAACCGTAACGACCCAACGACGATCACGACCAAGCAGTTGGGGAGAGGAAGGAAGGAAGTTTTTTTCCATTGATACCCATTGCACGTAGGCCCCCTTATCAACTTGGCACGAGTTAGCAGTTACCCAAAGATTTGTGGCTAGGGCGACATGGTGAAAGGTGCACAATGTGAAGTCGAGTGTAACGTAATGAAGACTAAATCTCATTCCAGTTTACTGTTTTACTAGGCGATAATACCTAGATAATATTAACAACTGGAACTGTCATGTCTGGCTGTGGTAACCACGTTTGTACAGTCCACACTCACCCAACCCCCTCCCGCAACACTCAGATATCCTAACATAGTCCACACACTTAAGACTAAAGATAATCTTGGGTGTAGATACAGTATACACAACAACTATTTATTTAGTTGGATAAGAATCATGTCATGTTTAATTAATGATCACAATAGCTACAGGTGAAATTATTTGGAAGCATCGGCACTAGTGACACAGACCATCTTTCTCAGGGCAAATGTGATCGGCACTAGTGACACAGACCATCTTTCTCAGGGCAAATGTGATCGCCACTAGTGACACAGACCATCTTTATCAGGGCAAATGTGATCGCCACTAGTGACACAGACCATCTTTATCAGGGCAAATGTGATCGGCACTAGTGACACAGACTATCTTTCTCAGGGCAAATTCAAATGTGATTAATTAAAACTGGTGGTCAAGTACTCTTTCCCCATGATCATTGAAATGCAAGTGGTCTAGAATTCTTACTCGGTCGGTGATTTTAAAATAATTATGATCAATCTTTGAAATAAATGCTAAACCGCACTTGAAATTAACGTGTAATTATTACTAATTGGGAACCATTCAAGTTACGTACATGAGTGTAACTAGAAATTCTGACATTACACAATTTGGGAACCACTGTCTTGATTGAATTGATGACGTACGCAGCTCTTTCAAATTGTTAAAATGTATTGAACATTTGGCACCACAACGTTTGTCTTCCAAAGGAAAAATGCCCCAGTTTTCGGTTAATGGTACCACGGAAGAAAATATGCAAAACTGCTTATTGGTATTCCATTTCCTTCATTCGCTTGCAATCAATCATAAACCATAGGAGAATACTTAGGTTTTTAAATACTACATGTATTGACCCTGGTTTTCAAGCAATGCTAAATCAAAATCTAGTGCCTAGATTTTTTAATATACTTTTTTTAACTTAGTAGGGAGTAGGGAATATGGACGACGCCATAACGCACAGGTAGAGTGAACTTGAACACAGCAAAGCAACCTATTCAAATTCTATGAAAATAGAACCTGTCATGCATAAAAGTTGAATACCACGGACAGCGTACACGTGAACCAACAATAGATGTGTTGAGTCATTACAATACAGTATGTGTTCATACTATTTGATATGTAATATTCAGTGGCGTAGACTACACCAGGTGTGTAAAGAGGGCCGTATTCCATGGAATAAAATTATGTGGAGGTCGGATTAAGTTAATAATAAGCATGCATGGTATACTATAAGATTGAGTAATGGGTTTTTCAATTATATGAGCAATAAATATTTACAAAAAAAATTGTTGTAAGAGTGATATTTTGTACGGACAAAAAGAAGACAATAATATCGGTATTTTCGAGACTTGATAAATATATCTTACTCCATCATTAGAAAATACTAAAATTGGATAGATATTGGCCACGTTACTGGATAAAGTTGTTTATTTTAAACTACGTACCTTAAAATAGACAAAGGGGGTTTAAGCAAAACGGCACCCGAAATCATTGTTAAAAATTGTATTGTAAAAATATTTAATTTCACATTTATTTCCTGTACCAGTTGGCAAATATAAAAAAAATAATTTCTTTCGCCATCGGACGTCAGCAAAATGTTTATACATAATAGCTTATAACTTTGTTTTCATCAATTTAATCAATATTCCTGTTGAATATTATAAAGCGTCATCAGTTTTTAGCTTTTGCCATTGGTTGACGCCATCGTGTTTCGCACTCAAACGTCCCAAAATCACGTCTAATGTTATAAAAAATGTTATTTCAGGAAAAAAATCTTCAGTCGATTAGTTATTTATGGTGAAGCTGCGGGCCGGACTTCGGACATCCTTACCTAAAATAATGAAATAAAACTATTCACGTATCAAAAATAAATAAAGTTTTAATTAAAAAAAAAAAAAAGAACAGACCATTCACAAGGTAAGACGTCTATTTATTCGCAATTAGTATATTAAAATTCAAACCCTTACACCCTATTTATAGAACAGATGATCTACCTTAATTTATGCCCCGTAACTATGAACCGTTATTAAACTTTAATATTGGAAATGAAATCTCCATATGGGAGGTATTACTACTATTAAATAGCTATCTATTGTGGTCGGTTCAATGGCTCCCGGGCGCTGTTGAGTACCCGACTTTAAATTTGATATAAATATGAAAAAAATATCAGTGCATGCCAATGTCTCAATTGTAGTTATAGACAAAAAAGATTACACAACTTAAATACTAAATTAAAAATAATATATTTTACTCAAACGAAAATAAATTATATTCCAAACTATTTAATTAAAAACCCGACTTCTATCAAGTTAATAACATAATATCCAGTCATCTAATTCCATGCAATAACAGTTATCCCAAAAATTAGCCAGATACGCCCAGGATGAATCAGTTTGATGATCTCTAGTATTTCACATGACGAAGTACTGAATAGTCGAATCTCATAGCAAATGAAATGTAAGTTTGTACTTATAAACAAATCTTTAAAAATCTCCATAAAATGGCAATTAAAATAAATCTCCATAAAATGGCAATTAAAATATATAATGCTTCATTAAAAAAAAACTAAAAAATAAATGAACAGATTAAGGGTTTAGTAGCGTGAATATTTCCTTAAAATTTACTGCTAAATTTAAACTGGCAATAAAATGGTATCCACGGAAAGCAATGAGTCACTGACAGCAACATTTCAAGTTCAAGATCAATCCAGGAAAAGGGCCAAAGAACACACACGTGTTTTCTATGGCAAAAAATAAAATCAGTGGGGACTTCAAAACTTTAGGCCAAATTCACAATTTTAACTATACCTTTAAATGATTCAAAGTGCATTTAGGACTTCAGAAAGCCGTTATTTCTAGCTCTCATGTGAACGCTTTATTTATGTGTATCTCAAATTAAAATATTAAATTTTAGCCTGCATGAGAATTGGTTAAAATATTGCCTTATATTAACTTATATAATTTTAAGCCTTTGGACCACAAATTATATACTTATTTTAATCAAGACAAAAGTTTACAGTAAAAAAAAATGATAGCTACACAAGAAAACTAAAAATGTCTCTTATCTAAACTATCACACACATATCCTAGGTTCTTTGGATTTCACCGCAGCTAAGTTTTTATTTTTATATTCGTTTTATATGTGTATTGTATGTCCGTTGAAAAAGGCTCTTTGTCGAAACGTTTGCTGTTTTGTTACGTCCTGTCAGGCTAACCCTTACCTTATTTACGTCTTTTCCATTTAATGAAAATTAATAATTAATATACTGAGCATATAAGGAAAGCAATAACTGAAACTGTCAGTACATGTAAAATATCCTCAATAAATGCAGGGTGTCCGTTTTTGAACATCTCCAGCAATAAAATCAATAAACTAAAAGAGTTTGCTGACATTCACGGTTGCTAATAGTTGCTTGGCTGTCACAGTCGCAGATCCCTACATGGTTCAGTAAACATGACAAAGTTTTCAAGCAAATGTTGCGGGTGAATAGTTTTTTTTTTTTAAATAGTTATGTAACTTGGAATTTTTCTAGATTCAAAAAGGTTTCTGTATGAACCTGACACGTTTTCAAACCACCGAAACTTCACCTTAAAAACTGAAATAATAAAATGTATGCACAAGTAAATGCAATGCACAAGACAGTTCAAAAACAAAACTACTTTGTCAACTTTTTTTCCCCTTCAAATTAAAAATATCTATTTAAATTTTATCAAACTCCATTATGCTATTAGATTTTGAACATTTCTATTACAATATCAGACATGTATGCAGAACCAAAATTTTTTAAATGAACAATAATGAACATAATAATGATCATGGGTCCTTAATTAATAAATTATAGAAGAAGAAATACAATAAAATCCTAAGCATTGAGGTGTCCGCAACTATTTAGTCATCTGGCCAGTTTTTATTGTAGTGCACATTTTTAAACTATAAATTTCTAAAAATATTTTATTTTAAAATACATAGTTTTCAACATTTTTACAGAAATGTTCTAAAAAGTATAAGACACATCATTCCAAAATAAGTTAGTATTTTTACAGATATAACCGAAAAATGTTAAAAGAGGATGGCATTTCTATTTGATGATATGCTCATTGCTTATCATTGAAATGAAAGGCAGAAAATGTTTTGAAAAATTATTTTTATTGTAATTCATTGGCACACCAAATTCATTTTAGTTATGTAACCTTTAAAAATAACAACATTTGTGTGTGGGGGGGAGGGGAGGGGGGATATTTATTGACATTTTGAGTACATTTTGGAAAGGCCTATTTTTTCAAAATATCTTCTTTCTTATTCTGTACTTTTTGTTCTTGGAAGATGTAAAAGGAGATCAGGAGGTGGGTTGAAATATAAACTCAAAAACCTTTGGGTCCCTAAAAAATAGAAACAATTTAAAAGTGTGTTGTTTTTTAATTTTCACAAATAATTTTCATCAGGAAGATAACCGTGCATACAGAAACTCTAGTGAAAAGCCTAATTTTTTTTTTAGCTCTTTTAGTTTGTTAGCAAGGTTACTAGAGTATCCTCAAAATTTGATAGCCTGTGAGAATTGGAAATAAAAAGTTTCAACTTAAATGGTCATCAAGAAGGTGGGTCAAATGAAATGTAAGTTTAGAGGACACTGATAGGCTAGCAGCCAAATTCATCTTTATTGCCACTGGTGGCGGTTTAATTAAGTAAATATGAATTAAACACAAAGTTGGTCAAGATTGAGAGCAATTTCAGCATTTCTCTAAGGTAATTTAAAATGCTAACCAAAATAAGTTGCACTCTATGAACTTTTAGCAACAGGAAGTGTGTCAAAATTGAGGTGCAAGATAGTTTCCTCAAAGGAAAGTGGAAGACTTTAAACCAAGAATTTTTCTTAAAAAGCACACATAAAAAATGAGCTATTACATTACAAAAATCATTTACATTTCATATCAATGGCAAGAATTGGCTTGTGTTTTGATAAAATAGATTGGTAAAATCCCAACCCTTAATGTCACTGCTATTAGAATAAATCTGGTGGTGTGGATCTGCCTGTGGGCAGCAATTTGAGGACCACTGATCTCCATATTAAAATGACTTAGCAACATGCTAATATATTGGAGTAATTACAATGCAGACATTGTACTTAAGCTCATCATAAATAAAATGTGCATAAATTATAACTAATTATGTTTAATCAACTCAAATGTAGAATAATTAAACTGATGAGGGTTAATTGTATGAAGAATGGATGTATTAGCCTTTTATATACCACTGTAAACAAAATTTTAAACAGTGAACCAGATATGAAACAATAGGTTTAACGTTTAAAAGGGTGGGGGAAACCTGGGACTAAACCAATCACCATACTGAAAATTTTGTTTTATTTAATCTGTTGTAAATTGCGGCCACCAAACAGAAATGAAATCAAAGAAGTTTATAGAATATTTTAGATCAGACCCAAATCAAGGCAGTAACAAGACTAATATTACATTCATAGTCGGAAAATTAAATAGGGTAAAAGTTTAAAACTTCTCCCCTTAATTAACATAAACTGAAAAAATTTCAAACAAATTAAGGAAAAATTGCAAATAAAAAATGTATTAATAATCTAGAATATTTAACATAAGCCACAAAGAAGGTAAATCATAAGGCTACTGTTTAATTCATAATCTGAAAAGGTAAAAGTTTAAAAAGTTTTCACATCAAAATCAGTTTTAAAAATATGGAGTTCTAACAAAGAAATAATATACAGAGTTTTTCTGAAAATCCCAGAATGAAGTTGATGATAATAAGTAATAAGATTACATTTAAATTAATTTACATTTAGATAAAACAGTATACACCACAAAAGCCATGGCTATGAACTTTGACCAAAGTAAATTCATGTGTAACCCATTATTGTTGTTTAAAGCTATTGTAAGGAATTTAACAAAGTCTATATAAGAGAGATGAAATGTGGGCTCTCAGCGCCATAAGAAGCAGATTTAGGAGTTTCATTCCATATTTTAATATGGGTTATAAACGTATAGTTTACTAAGTTTGATCTATATCCATAAATTTAACAGGTAGCCAATGTTTAAAATAATATTTAATACAGTCGAAACTGCTTAAGTCGACGGCGTTGGGGTATGAAAAATGGCATCGACATAACCGATGATCGAGTTAAAGCGAAAACCAATATGGCGGCAAAATATTAACATGCGCTTGAAATTTCTTTATGTACGTGTTGTGCGTTAATTAGTGATGGGACGATTAATCAGAATCGTATCGGAATATCGGGACCCTATATCTTCACTCTTTCTTAAGGTTGTTCAGACCGTTCGTTTTTAAAGACCGTTTAAGTTTAAATATAACGCTGTTTTGCGGTGATTCCCAGATTGAGCGATACTGATACTGTGCTTCGAAGCCACTTGCTTGATTTTCAAGCTACACAAATAAGTAACCAACACATCCCCTCATTGCCCCCGAACCATTCTCTTCCTAATCATCTTCTTTGGGTCTTACAATGGACTCAGAATGGTCTATCGTGACCTATATATGACTCATGACAAAGCGAACTCTTCTCTATATAAACGTACACAAATAAATTAGGTACTCCTTTTGAACCTTCAACTTTCACATATTTTAATTAATTCTAACCAATAGTTAAATGGCTTTTGCACACGGCAAATTCTTATGAATGAAACAATGATATCAAAGCAGTAGTACAGTACATGTAATGGTCAAAATGAGGTTGAAGGATGAATGGTTGCCAATGACAACAAGTATGCACACGGTACATTTTATTATTCCATACGATCCCCTCAGCTTACAATTCCTTCGGTAACTTGATGCTAACCAACAACAATGGTGTGGGAAATTGAGAGTGGGGGTGGGTAAACTGTCTGTAGTCTGTTATATTATATATTTTAAAATCTGGGGAGCCTTGTTTACAGTAAGCAGCCTATGATTTTGGTATCGTCCCATCACTAGCGTTAATAAATGATAATGTTCATGCACATGTTTTTGGAGTTTTTTTTTAACATAACAGCATTGCCGTTATTTGTTTGATGAAGCTATCGGCATGCTATAAAATTGTACATACATGTTTGCTAACAACAAAAGGTATATGTGCACCAACTGACAGCAGAAATTTACAAATTTAAAATAAAAGCCAACGTCGATATTCGATAAAAACTAAGAATTTCAAAAGCCGGCGATTGCCATAGTCATAGTACCAGAAGCAACACAGCGCTGAGAGCAAAACGCAAGTGGGCTGTGACGTCACCAGCAGACCCTAATGTGGCAGAAACTTGGTCCCTTGGTTATAAAAAAATCATAGCTAACATTTTCTAAAGCTGGCGATTGGTCATGGGGATCGAGATAACCGATGTAAAGTGGCAAATTTGACCCTTTTTTGTGCTCGTGTTATGAGGTTTCGGCGACTTAAAAAAATCGAATTAAACGACGAGAAAATGCTAAGACAAAGAGAGAATTTGGCGGTTCCAATAAAAAACGTCGACATAATAGGGTGGTCGAGCTAAGCGAGCTCGAGGTAAGTGGGTTCCACTGTATTTACATAGCTAATACCAGATAAAAATGACATAATGAGCGCCAAACATTACATTATAATTATGAGGTCTTAGAAAAAAATTATAACTTTTGAACCCCTTGAGATAAAAAGATGATCTTTATGTTTTTGTTAATATTCAAACAATTTCTATACAACTGTATTACTTTTATATTTTAAAATTAATTTGAAGTGTTCATCCAAGTGCCTGAACTTTAATACGTTATTTAACTTATTTTTTTCTGCAAACTGCGTTTTAAAAATATCTTTTCAGTTTAATGACGTCATACAACTTTATTTTTAGCTTTAACAAAATTATCGATTAATTAATCGGTAATTTTTCAAAAGTTAACGATTAAAAATAATTTAATCGATAACAGCCCTAGTAATAATATAGTATAACAATATAATGAAATAATGTAATACAATAAAAAAAAAATATGCTATGAAATACAATTATTACAATAAAAAATAATTTAATTTAATATACAGAACTTAATAACAACTTCACTTAAGTTTAATTTTTAAAACAAATAGATATACAATGTATTATCATTTGAGTTAGAGTTAGATTATATGATTCATACAAGATATTTTAATTTCTCAAGAGTGAAAAAAATGCTGTCAACCTGATTTTGACCCCATATCCATGGCAGTGCTTCTCAAAGTGGTTGTCCACGGACCGGCGTTGGTCCGTGGGACATCGACCCCAGGTCCGCAGAAATTATTAAGGAAGGACAGAAAAATAAAACTATAATCTTCCATTTGCAACCATTAATACTACACCTATAGAATATGTCAATTTTTTAAGACAATAAGTACATGAAATGACACAAATAAATTATAAACTAAATTAAATCAAATTTCGCTACCAGGTCAGTACAGTACTAAACTCATAAGGTAATGTTATTTTACCAGTTGGTAAAATAGTGAACCAGTCCCTAAAGCTATTGAAAAAAATTCCTGCCGGTCCACCATACTAAAAAGTTTGAGAAGCATTGCCGGTAAAAGCAAAGTATGTCGACCCCGATGTCACGGTCATGGCGGCCTTCTTTGTTGTTATAGCACATCCTTTAAAACGCTTTAAAGTTAAAATTCTATAGCGTTACCTAACACAAACCCTAAAACCTTCAATTTTCCGAAAATTCTAAAGCTATACCTAACTTTAGGTCCTAACCCAAACCCTAAAACCTTCCATTTTTAATAATCCTTTTAGAATTTATAGAACTTTCTTTTCCAGCAACCGGTAGCATCGTGATGACGTCACGGTCGACATACTTCCATTTAGCCACATTGCCATATCATATGGCCATATGGCATACAAGTAATAATAATAAAGCTTTAATTTATTGTTTTAGTTTTAATCACACAATTCATTTAATATAATAAATATTATAAATCTTCACTTCATTATTTATTAAATTAAATCATCTAAGTCTAAGTGAGAGTAATGAGTAATGGTTGGAGACACCAAACAGTTTTGAAACAGTGATAGTCAAAATAGTTTTAATTTTTAACTTAAAATCTGAAAACTTAAATTACTTTCAATTGGCAATTGAGAAAAGTTTGTTGATTTCAATCTTGGTGGTATGTTTTTTTGTTTAGACAGTTTAGTTTATAACTTATTAAATTTATACTTTACTTTTGACTAAATTCATGTTCATTATACACAATCTAATAATTTAAATTTAATTATAATGATAATGCCCATTAATATAATCTTTTATTTTAATATAAATAGGCCTATAAGTTAATAAGGGTGGGTGTGACTTCATTTACACCCTGACCACCTAGACCTAAAACTTAAATCAGTACCTAGCGACCAAAAGACCAAAACGTTTATAACTTTAATTTTATAACTCAAATAATGTATAGATATAGTATTATATATTATATAGTATAGTATATAGTAATAAGTCTATATAGAATAGAGTATAGTATAGAATAGAATAGAGGTAGAGTTTAATTCTAAGTACACTACAACTATAGTATACTAGTACTAGTATAAGTATAGTATAGCGGGTACCGTGTAGCGGCAGTATAGTGTATAGCCGTATAGTGAATAGTGTATAGTATTATTTAGTATAGTATAATATTATAGTAAATTATTATAGCCTTTTTTAAAGTTTGAAGTAATTGAAGTTATGTAATATAGTTTTTTTTAGTTATGTAACAAGTATAAAAGTTTATTCATTCTAGGGAGGATTAAACATTGATAATGCTTAATGGAAACGACTAAAACAGAAAAAGATGTAAACTTATGAACAGAGTGACAATGAATATTAACAAATTGAATGCAGCTGCTTACCTGCAATACCAAGGAAGTTGAACTAGTTTAATGGAGACGGCAACATAACCAAATCCCTCGCCACTCTCACTCTAATACCGGCATCGGAAGCATCAATGTAATGGGAAGGCCACTGAACCAGAATTCAAGTAACACGTAAAAGCAAATAAGCGGTGAGGCTATTTCTATACAGATTCCGGTTTCTAGTTTGTAATGCATTAGTCGTCAGGCGATAGCCTTGGCCAATGAAATGTCAGGAGTAAAAATAGATCAAAAGTGTTATGAAAACATGAAACCCTCGTGCGCTAGTGCACCTGTACTAAAATTTGGAGACTGGACCTTAAAATCTAAAATAATCTAATGCCTCTGTCTTTAGATATTATATGACAGCGGTGATCGAGATATCATTTATTAATTTTATGTAATGATCATAGACTAGACACCTGTACGGTGTACAGAAACTCATAAACCTGTTAGTGTTAGATTGACAGTTGATCATGAATCATAGTTAAGTTGATGTGTTGTGCTTGTGAGTTATTTAAGAATTGAAGAAACAGAAAATTTAAAGATAAACACTGCCGAACACGGCACGCGCTTAAATTTTTAACTGGCCCACGGCGTCATCTGAAATATTTAAGTATAATAATAATAAATTGATAATTTATAAGCGCTGTATCCCAGCAAGGAGCCGGGCTCACAGCGCTTTACATGGCGGCATCATTGCATCATGTAGATAATAACATACATTATAATACATGAATTACATGACATATAATTAAATAAACATTCATATCATTCTAACCACATAAATGACAATATTTACACATAAGCTACGTTAATCATTCAAAAGAAATGTTTCTTCGTTAATATTGAAAATAAATTTTAAAAAGATGCGTCTTAAGTGCAGTCTTGAGAGACTTAGTAGTTGAAATGCTACTAATGTGTAATGGAAGAGGATTCCATTGTTTGGCTGCACAAAAAGAGAATGATCTTTCGCCAAATGTTTCAGTTCCTGTCTTAGGAACATAGAGAATGCGTGTGTCTGCAGAAGAGCGTAGCTGACGACTTGGTGAGTAGATCGACACAATTTCAGCAAGATAGGATCATTGCATTGTTGTTAGACCTAGAACATATAGATACAAGACAATGCCTCAAATTTATTTCGACCTTCTAATGACATTTTTCCTGCTAAGTATATGCACATCAAAGGCATTTGATCTAAAAATCACATTGATATCACATCTTATGTTTTCTAAAAATTATAGGAATCGCTGGAAGAGGAAAAATGGCCAATACTGTACGAACCCCACATTTGTGCAGGAAAGTAGGATGTCATCTTGTGCGTCGCAAAATAAAGTAATTCTTGCAAGTTGAGGACTTTAAAAAATACTATGAGTATGAGTCATGATATTATTAAAGTATCCAATATTATCATAACTTTTTACTCCAAAGCTCACAAGTTGGTGTGTTTCTTTTTTCAATTCTTTTTTCTTCATGATTTCACGTACGTCACACAACAGTTGTAAATGTAATGTCACCAATGGACATGGCGTGTTTAAAATTGTTGCATTCTCTTGTGGAATTTATAAACTTATGAAAAATACATGGCTACCGCTATCGGTCTTTTTAACCAAGGGGTCGGTAAACAGCGATAAATTATCTCATTTGGGGTAAAAAGGGAACTCTTGGGGGTAATGCTGAATAATTGTGGGGATAGAAAATTGCTAGAATCCGCTACTTTTGGGTTAACAGTAATGTTAACATAAACTTTTATAACTTTAATTTTAATATTTAGGTATCCTACTGAACCGGTCCGTGTTTTAAACCATTTAACCGGCCTTCAAAAAACGAAATGTGTTAACATCCTTAAATTATATTTTATTTTAATGCATACAAATTAAACATTGACTATAAATCATTAATGTTAACTTCTTTGTTTATTAAAAAAAAATCATTAAAAATAATATTTTTAAAATGTATTTTTTTTTAAATCCCTCAATTGACTGATGGGCATCCCGTAAGAAAGAGGTCGGCGAACAGGGGTTTTGGGTCAAAAGGGAATTCTTGATGGTAATGCAGACTCATTTGGGACATATAACATCTACTACACTCCATTAGATATATTAAAATACATTATGTGTACGTGTACGCCTGGAACATTTGTCAACTATTGAACCGGTTCCTTCCAGAAAATGCATTTTTTTTAAAAAATTGACAACTATGTAGATTTCTCACCTACGTACTATACGAAGACACCTAAGTCCACCTTACTGTCGTTTGTATTGACACAAGTAACAAAAATTTATTCCTCGTGACTTAACTGTATCAAGTATCCTTTCTGTCATATTTAAAAGAAATGCCTTAAAACTGAGCTCATAAGAAAAGTTGTATTACGAATTGCGATGTCAAGAATTCGATGCATTCAATAAAGTTAATGATTACTTTTGACTAATTTTAAATGGGCACATTTATCATTATATTTAGAATGGCCAGAGGCGTTTGACCAACAACCAATCGAAAAATTATATCAACTTTAAAACGTTTATAATTGTATCAAATAGATTCCCCCAACCCACCCCCATGGATATTCCGTGTCGTTTTGATTTAAAATTAAAATATCTACATATAATCCTATTCCGATCTTTTTTAGACACTTGTTCTGTTTGTAAAACTCACCAGTTGCAGTTTTTTTTTTTTTTTTTTTTTTTTGGGGGGGGGGGGATAACTAACCAAAAAAAAAGTTCGCAGACACCTGCCGCGAGTGAACCAACACGAAGCTGTGGTTCCATCACAAACGCTTGATGTCAACATAAAACGACGCAGGGTAACAATTTCGTAGGTTCTCTTGTGGGTTCTCAAACTTAAGAATTATATTTAATTTTCATGTCTTAATAACTTGCGCCAACCGGCGTCTGATGGCCTATCGACTGGCACTTTGAGAAGCACTGATTTTTTTTTTTTAAAGTCATTAAATAAATTTTAACCTACCAAAAATTTCAGTGGAAGTTTTATTTAAAGTTACCCTATTAATGTGACGTCACATTTCTTCAACCCCCTCCCTCCCCACGTCACGCATCGTCACAAAAGTGAGACCCCCACCCCCCTAGTTGCGTGACGTCATTTATGGACGGCCCCCAATGGACATTTTTGGGGATTGGTTGAATTGTTCGGAAAGTAAAATTCATAACTAGATTATTTACGATACATTAAAAACGAAAGAATTCATGATCATTCTTTGGCAAAATAATTCAAAATGAGGTAATTAATCTGATTAATCTTGCAAATAATTATAAATAATGTTCAAAATTCGAAATTTATTCCATCATTTTGAACTGCACACCTGATGATAGTCACCAAGAGGCCAAGAGCAAATGACTACGATTTTGCGAATATGCAACATTGTGAATACGCCAGTAGTCTCAGTAGAAATAAATTAATATTTTGTGGGGTTCACCATGGCTATCGACGACAACACTGGTTTAGGTCTCGTGGAAGCCTGCTTAATGAAAATAAAGCTTGAAGATCTGGATTGATGTTTCCAGAACTGCAGAGACCAAGGATATGATAATGGAGCGAATATGGAATGCTGCAATCGAGGTGTACAAAAACGACTAGACTATTTGAACTCAATCCGAAATCAATTTACACGCCATGTGAATGTCATGGCGTCAGTCTAATTCTTGGAGACATGGCGAAATCTTCAGTTCTTGCAAAGACACTCTTTGGAGTTTATCAACAAATGTATATTTTATTTTGTGCTTCAACACAGTGATGGAAGATCTTGAAAACTCTGTAAAATATCTGGCAGTAAAGCCTATTTCCGATACAGGCTGTGAATGCAGGATATATACTGTTAAAGCTGTTCGTTATCAAACAACAGCAGTGTACGATGTATTGGAGGAAGTGTCAGAAAATGCCAACGTTCCCTAAGCAAGGATAGAAGCAGCCGAATTGGCAAAAAAAAAACTAAAACTAAGAACATTTCAATTTCTGGTATTTATAGTTCTCTTGTACGATTTATTGTTTCAAATGAATATGATCAGCAAATTGTTGCTTTCAAATGAATATGATCAGCAAATTGATGCAATCGAAAGACATGCAATTTGACATTGCACTGAAATGTATAAAAAGTGCAACCGAGCACATGAAAAATTAAAAAGAAAAAGGATTTGTGTCCGCTCAAATTTCGACCAGAGAATTGGCTCAAGAATTACAGATGGAACCAAATGAAATCATATTTCCTCCTGCCAGAAGCTTGAGACGACGGAAAGTGCTCAAACAGTTCGACTATGAAAGCATAGATGAATCATTGAAAGATTCAAAGGAAAAATATCGAGTTGAATTTTTTAAATGTTTTGTTAGATCAAGCAGTTATGGCATTGACTGACTGCACGTTTTGCGCAAATGGAACGTTATTTTGGTCTTTTTTGGCTTTCTGCACAACATTATAAATTATAAAATAATAATAAATTTTAAACGAAATTATTTTTAAAAAGCAAAATTTGACCAAAACGATTTGATGAAATGCTGCATGGATTTGACTATTGCGCTCACCGATGCTTCTGGTTATGATATTGATCCACAGGATTTATGCAGTGATTTGCAAATATTTTCCAACATTGTTTCAGATACTGTTTCATATTCTCTTTATGCTTTACGTTTTATTTATGATCATGGTTTAAATACTGTTCCAAATATCGCAATAGCCCTTCGTATAGGATTGGCGATTCTGATCACTGTCGCATTTGGGAAAGAAGTTTTCCAATTGAAACTATTTGAGAACGACTATGACGCAAGAGCGCTTGAACAGTCTGACAGGAACAACCAATGCCGGAACTATCTGATCCTGCTTGGCTGGCAGATGTGTGTATTTTTTTAGTTGATGTGACAAGACAGCTAAACCTTCTTATCACAAGTCTTTAAGGGTACGATGCAATAATAAGCCAATTATATTTACATGCCAATGCCTTTGGAATTAAGCTTTAACTTTTTCAAATGTAACTTCCTGCAATGCAGCCAAGCGCCACACATTCACACTCACTGCAGGAAATCATGACAAGTTTTCCAGAAAGAAGCTTCAATGAGCAAATGCAGATGTATTTCACATCTCTGGCTGATGAATTTCAAAAGCGCTTTCATGACTTCACCTTTCTTTGTGGACCCTGACGATTTTCCAGGCCAACTTCAATGGAACTGATTGAGCTGCAAAGTGACGCTGAATGTCGCATTTAACAACAGCCTTCTCTCACTGACTTTTACCGTCAGCTATAGATAAAGACCGATTCCAAGATTCAAACATTTGCTAGGAAAATGCTCAGTTTGTATGGCTCGACATATTGTGTGAGCAGAAAGTCGAAGTAATTCATTTTAAAAAGAACCGTGTGAGGACGAGACTAAGTCACTTTCACCTGTGCAAATGTAGCAAAACCATTGGCATTGAGCCTGACCTCGGCTACATCCTTCAGTCAATATCTCAGTTTCACACCTACATTAAATTTTTGCAATAAAAACTTCTTAACGTATATGTGCATGTATTTTTTCTGTTGTTATCCCCCCCCCCTTTTTTTAATTAAAAAATATTTATTTCATGGAATATGCCCCCCCCCCCCAGGCAAAAAGTTTGGACGCTTCAGGTCTTATATCTATGTAGACGGGTTGCATTTACGGAACAGTTTTCACTGGGGAATGAATTATTGTCCTATTTTGAGTTAGGTTTATACTTTGATATGCCTTATATCTACTTCTTCAGTGTTTTGACCTTCCGTGTCACAAATGAATCAATTGAGTCTCAAAAGGAAACGCGCGTTGCGTTGGCTGAAATCATAAGGGGTCATCTATAAAGTTCGTCACGCTATTTTTGGACACCTCCCCCACTCTAAAGTAGCCTACGTCACACTTTCGATTTTAAAAAAATAAATAATTCGTAATTAAAATATTACATTTATTACGTAAAATACACTTCACTATTAAATTGTATTAAAATATTAAATTTCCATTTAGAAGTAGGGATGTACCGGATTCAAAATTTTGAAATCAGGCGGGAGCTTGCTTAGGAGGATTTAAGAAGTGAAATCCGACCGAAGTCAGATTTTGTTATGGCCAGATTCCGGATTTGCCGGAGCCATCATGAATATATATATATAAATTGGGGCTCTACCGACCAGACGGATTTGCAAAAGTTGCAAAAATTACACTTAACAATTATATCATACACATCAGTTATCTGCTACCTTTTCATTTAAAATGGATGAGGTCAAGTTTTAGATGCTCTTCCGATTATACAATTTATTGACACAGGATAAGAAGTAGATTAGCGACGCTTGACCTTGAATATTTTTGAATTAAACATAATTCACAGGACTACAATAAACAGATTCAGTATAGCACAAGAGTTGGCCACATACTTTTTCAATCTAATCTTTTTTTAGTCAAATTGTTTTGTTTCCTTTTTATTATTTAACCACTGGGTGAGGTCAAGTTTCGCTAATCTATTTCTTGTCCTGTGTCAATAGATTGCATGATTGTGATAACTTTTGACAATTAACTATTTTACTATTCAAGTATTTTAATCATCTGATAGTTCTTGTAAATAGGGTTGTACCGGATTTCGGCTCCAGCTCCGGCAAATCTAACTATTTTTTTTACAAATACGGCTCCGGCTTCTGCTCAAGCAGGATTTTCCTTCCTAAATTCGGTTGGCTGATAGAGCCCTAATATAAATATATGTTCATAATGGCTCAGGAATCCAGCTATTAAATATTTTAATTAGGCGTTATTCTTTAAAAATTGAAAGTGTGACATATTTGGGGGCGGGGGGTACCGAGATTGTGACGGGGGGGAGGGTAAAATAGCTTGACGTACTTTATGGACGGGCTCAAAGGGCGCGTGTTTGTTACATTTTGTCAGCAAGGCGCGTCAACACCTGTGGGCAAGTGGTAACAGTTATAGCATCACCAACCATTTACAAACCAAACATTTAAAATTTAAATTATGTTCAACGTTTTCTTTTGTCCAGATTTAAAACAAACAAAGTTGTTTTTAAAAAAAACAAAAAAACTTTAATTTATCATTTGTTATACATTAAATAAAACATCTTTGAACAACTAAAATATACATGTACATTTAATTTTTTGAGACTAGGCACTTTTTTTAACATGGTCACCATAGGAGTGGAGGATGGAGGGTTGGGGGGGGGGAGATTTTTAAAACAAAAACATTGGCCTGTCTCAACTGGTAACTAAATAATGTCGGCGTATTTTATGGACTCATTAACTTCCTGTCATTGATTCATTCAAAGAACCTAAATCTTTTCTGTGTTTTATTATTTTTCTTTCATGTTCAGAAGAAAAAGTTGTATGAAAATACATTGTAGTTTGTCAGAACTTTATGTTATTTCCCTTTGAAATATACTTCTCAAGCATTTTCGTGTTAAAAGCATTTCATATGGAATATTTAAAACAAAACATTTTTTAAAATAATTTTGCGCGAGCCGTAAGACAAGTGAAGCTATTTAAAACGTTATGAAATAAATTGTAAGCAATGAACTAGTTAAGTGGAAATTTTATTTAAAGTTGCGTGTTTTTTATGTTACGTCACATTTCTTACAANGGCCCCCTCCCCCACTCGCATGACGTAATTTATGGAACTCCCCCCCCCCTTAGATTTTCAACAAGAGCGTATAATAAGTATTACTTATGACATCATAAATTTTAATTTTTGGCTTTAATCGAAATTAAAGATTAATTGTTAATTATTCAAAAGTTAATGATTAAATTGAAATTTATCGTTATCATCCTTAATATATATAAATCCATCCTACTGTTTAACTGTTTTGTATCATCCCTTGAGATAGTATCACTCAATGCGGTCCTTCCATTACACTTTTAGTTACGCCACTGATTACGTCAACTATTTGTTTTAAAATACATGTATATGTGTTTTAATTAACTTCTGTATTTTTTCTGTAATTTTGGATTGGCATGTACATAAAATTCAGATGGATGCTGTGAAATTATTATTTTATATTGTTGAGTATAAATAATACTAGTTACTAGTGTAGTATCTGTAAAAAAAATGACATAAGTTTTCAAAATAAATATATTTCAGATGAAATTACCTTGTAGTTGATTTTAGCATAGTTTTTGTAGAGTTTAATTGCCCCTGTTGCCCAAAGTCCCTGTGGGACGTGGTGGTCGAGAGGTAGCGCTCTCGACATTCATACCGATGGTCACGAGTTCGAATCCACACGAAAGTGAGGATTTGTTCTCGGGGCCTGAGGAGTCCCCGAGTTACCCAGCTCCGAATGGGTACCTAACTAGACAATAGTTAGGCGGCTGGGGTAATGCGTGGAACCCCTGTAGCCGTGGCCTGTGACCGCTGCATCACTTGCCAACAGATCATCTCTCATGGTCTGTGGACGCAATTATCTTCTGCATAGAAGGAGCGTCTGTATATCTAAGACAAGATAAGTCGTACAGTAAAAAGTCCGAAAATGTAGAGACAAAGAGAAAAAATGTAAATCTCATTTCCAAAATGAACAATTTATGCGGAAGTTCGAAAAGAGTTATTTTATGGGCAGTAATTATTTTTGTATAGGCTTTTTTTTTAAGCGGTGTGCTTTCTACATAGCGCTAGGAATGAACATAAAAAGCAAATATTAGATCTTTATATTGATTGGATGAGATAACAATTTTTTAAAAATCCTTATGGTATTTCTTCCCGAATAATTTTGTAACATTTATAACAAAAATCACATTCAGACTCTTGAATTTAGTAACTTTTTTTTTAATGCACAGATTATATCTAATGAAAGGGAGACTACACTGCCATACATCTTCTCGTAAATCTCGTGCAACTAATTTTTCAAATCTCATCATTTGAAAATTAAACCACTAATATTTCGTAACTTTGTCATACATAGTCTATATCAAGTGCTTTTTTTCAGTGGGAACTCATGGGAACTGAGTTCTCATACCTTTTTTCAATTATAGACTATTATACTATTTTCTGACATAAGTTAAAAAAACAGATGTGGAGTTCCCAAACATTTTTCGCTAGAAAAAAAGCATTGCATATATCTAACATTCTTAATACACTAATGTAAGAAAACATATATGTATTTCAAATGAATTTTATGTCTTTATGTTATTTCCACAGTTTCGTGTCGCAGATCTTAACGTAATTTTAACGAATTCATTTTAAAGTTTTGTGACAGGATATCTAAATTTTCATCTCTTTTATTGATCTCTCTCTCTCCCCCCTCTCTGTCTCTTTCTCGCTCTCTCTCTCTCTCTCTCTCTCTCTCTCTCTCTCTCTCTCTCTCTCTCCCTAAGACACGAATTAAAACATTTTGCGAAAGGTCATTCTCTTTTTGTGCAGCCAAACAATGGAGTTCTTTACCATTACACATCCAACTACCAAGTCCTTCATGACTGCACTTTGTATTTACAACATTAGTGAAACAACATTTCTTTTAATGATTAATGTACATTCTGTGTAACCTACTGTCATTTATGTGGTTATTATGGAATGAATGTTTATTTAATTATAATATATATGTTATTATCTCCATGTAAAGCGCTGTGACCCCTGTCCCTTTCTGGGATACAGCCTTTATAAATTATCAATTTTTCCGCCTTCTTCTTCTTCTCATTATTATTATTATTATTATCATTATTATATACAGAGCCCCTTAACTGCCATTAAAAGGAAACTAACTTCTCAGAACAATGCTAGAAACTAACCGATTTATATACTCTGAAAACACGTTACGACGTTACGTGTATTTCCAAAAAGCTCAAAGAATGTTTAAAATAAATGGTGTTAGAATCATCAAAGCTCTAGTTCAGTAACCGTGTTCTTAGTGGTTGTAAATATTTGAACGCAATGGTCATCTTACGGACCTTACCGGCCGGTAATTTATTTTAATCCACTGGATCAGCAATTCAGGGCAATCTTGTACCCCCCCCCCCCACACACACACAACAATTTATAATATAAAATGCATTATAACGATTGTGGCGTATTGAACAAACTTGTAACAATGGAAAAGTTTAAATTTAGGCAACATTGCATTTATCAAACCAAACCGTAAATGTTTATGACGTCATAAAACATAAAAGTAACAAAAACAGGCAATTGACATATTTTGTTTTATTGAGTTATTTCCCCTGTCTTTAAGACATTAAAAATAAGATTATTCTGAACTAAAAAAAAAAGGAAATTAAAGTTATCTATACAATGGGAAAAAACTGCATATTAACAATGGAAAATATCGCTAGATGTCACTTCTCAAGTGTTATCTTAAGGCATGTTACGTAAAGGTCCAATGAGTTGTAAAAAATTATATTTGAAAACATATTACAATTACAATTATTATTCTTTTTAAAACATTTTAAAAAGTAATCAGGATTTGTAATTAACACATTACAAGTTTTAGTTTAACTTAATATTAAACTATAAAAATATTTTTAAAATCATTATACATTTTTAAAGCATAGTTAGCAATAAAATAACGCATAAAATAAAATAAGTTAGATAACGCATTAAAGTTTCGGTCCTTGGATAAAAATTTCACATTCAAATATAAAACTAATACAGCTGTATAGAAAGTGTTTGAAAATTAACAAAAACATAACGATTTTTTTTTTCTATCCCAAGTGGTTTAGAAGTTAATAATTTTGTCCAAGACCTCATAATCACTTTTTCACTGTGTTGTTTTCCTTCACATTTTGTGCCCTATTGCCCATAATTTAAGTATTTAATTTTTAAAAATGTAGAATGTTAGGAGATATATTTAAATATAAGTAGTTTAATATAATGTAAATGGACTTAAATTTTGTTATTGTTAAATAAGTAAAAACAATTTTTAAATTTTTAATATCATTTTCCTTATAAAACAACTTATTTTAAAGTTTACACTATAAATATCTTTTTTTGTTTTCCTTCACATTTTGTACCCTATTGCCCATAATTTAAGTATTTAATTTTTTAAAATGTAGAATGTTAGGAGATATATTTAAATATAAGTAGTTTAATATAATTTAAATGGATTTAAATTTTGTTATTGTTAAATAAGTAAAAACAATGTTTAAATTTTTAATATCATTTTCCTTATAAAACAACTTATTTTAAAGTTTACACTATAAATATCTTTTTTTTTAAAATGGAGAACTTTATAATTTAAAAAAAACAAAAAACTGTTACTAATTGTTAATAATTGTATGTATGGCATGTGTCCGTCTACGAAAGACAATAGATTTATCTTTATCATTTGCAGCTCTTGGTGTGGCTGATGAGACCAATCTTTGAGTGGCAGTCTCTTCTGCATGTTACACACATGAATGTACTGGGGCAGTGTTGCCTGGCCTTTCTCATCGCTCTTTTTTCAACTGCTTCTTCCTTAGTTTGCTCCTCTGCTCTTAGTGATCATTCTTTCACCATAGCCCGCCATGTGGTCCTATCCTCAGCCAGGTTATCCCCAGTTTTGTATGTCAATGTTGGCTACTTTCATGTCTCTCCTGCAAATGTCCGTGTATCTGAGACATGGCCGACCAACCGACCTTTTCCCTGTTGCCAGCTCGCTGTATAGCACATCTTTGGGTATGCGACCAATTTGCATTCTCTTGACGTGTCCAAGCCAGCGGAGGCGTCTTTGGCTTAATATGGCTGGAATGCTGCTCATGCTTGCTTGAGCCAGGACCTCTGTGTTGGGGACTTTCTCTTGCCATTTAATGTCAATTAATAATTAATTAATTATAAATAATTTTTTTAAAAATAAAAACACTCTCTTTAATTATAATTGCTATTTTATAGATTTAAAAAAATTTAATCAATAAAAATTTTTACCGATTAATCGAGAAATTAATCGTTAATTTCCGCAGCCCTAAAAAATACATACCATCTTTAGACTTCTTCTTCTTCTGCGTTCTCAAGTTGAGTTTTGCGTGCCACGAATTTTGCGCCAATTGGCCCGTGGTCTCGGACTTCAGCCTGCTGTATTTTCTGGAATTGCTTCCATAGCCTTTGGTCAGCCAAGACCATCTGCAAGGCAGCAGTTGTTTTTTTGGCAAGTGATGCAGCGTTCACATGCCACGGCTAAGGGTTCCACGCATTACCCCGCCGCTTTTTACCCATTTGGAGCTGGGTGGAACTCGGGACAAAATCAAAGAAGTTAGCTCTTCTAATGATGATTTTACCATGTAATTTATTACCAGGTTAAGTGAGTGGATACCGAAAAATGCATCAGGGTTGATATTTCTATAGTATTTGCTTCCACCCTGACATGTTCTACTTTCACGTTCACCTGATAATCCTATTCTTGGCCTCTCGTGTTTTCCAAAGATAATCTTTCAATTGTAAGAAAGTCCCAAAAATGTTCATGAATGCTGATGTCTTCTTGTTTATTCGACACATACCCTGACAGGATCAAATTTAGCTAAAAGGTGAAAATATTTCATTATCTTGTTAAAAGGCGATGTGGACCTCAACGGGTGACACCATCACATGGGGGGGGGNAACACTAAAAAGGTGTAACTAGAGCAGAAAAAAAGATTGTTAAACACGAAACTTTTAATCAATCACTAAACTGCAATACGACAATATTGGCTTGCTAAATATCGTATTTCAAAACTGCAATATCTGGTTTAGTCAGTCAGGAGCGTCGCTAAGTGGAAAAGAATAGAGAAGCATTGAAACGAATGTTAGGCGTGACATTGTTTTAGAAAAACAGAGGACACAGAGAACAATCTTGCTTTATTGATGGTAGTTGTAGAAATACTGTAAATTTTCGTTAAATGTTAAGTTTATTAGCCAACTATGATTCCACTTTAAACAGTCATCTAATGTTTAAAAAGAAAAATGAAATTTATTTAAGTAATGATGTGCAAATTCATTTAATTCAATCATTTGCACCTGAATTATCAGCAGCAATTGATAATAAAGTTAAGTCTTCACATTTCTTTTCTTTAATTATTGATTCAACCATTAATATATCTAAAATTCATCAGATGTCACTTTACGTTCAGTTTTAAAATTAAGAAATGTTGAGGAAAGATTTATAGGCTTGTATACTTTGGTAAACAGAAATGCTGCCAACCTGCATTTGCTTAGAAGATTCTAACGGAACTACACATTACAAAAGCGAAACTTTGACATCACAATCTGCGGAGGAAAGGCATACGAAGGCGCATCTGTAATGTCTGGAATTAAGAGTAAACTTATAACTTTCACCCAATGTTGTCCCCATGTTTTGAATTTGGTCACTATCGAAGCAATTTCTGTACACAGTAATTTACAGTTGTTTTTTGGCTCAGCTGGAAGGTTGTATGCATTCTTTACGCCTTGTTTACCACGTCTACATACTCTTAAAAAAGATCATAAATGTCAATATGAATTAACAGTAAAATCTCAGAAATGACTTTCTGATACTAGATGGCCAAGCCATAAGCATGCAGTCGATGCAGTCAGTTGTTGAATCATTCTGTGCTATTCTAGCCACTCTAGAAGATATAAATTCAGGGAAACCAGCATAACATAGAGGAAGTGTCGGAAGTCAGAGCAGAAGCTGTGGGCCTATCTGTTTTAATAACAAATATTCTTTTGTTTTTTCTGATGCTATTTGTACAAAAGCTGGTTGATATTTTCGTGTTATCAAACCACTTGTAGCGCAAGAGTATTGACATTGCAATTGCAAAACGATTGATCGATGTTGGAAGAAATAAGTTTGTTGAAAAGAGAAGCGATCAAGCTTTTTAAAATTCTGAATGTAGATGTGTAATAATCTATTAACGAAAATTGTTCCAAACTAGATGTTAAAAACAAAATTTAAAGAAACTCAAATTTGCAAAAAATAAAAGTATGGCAGGTGAACTAAGTAGAGATGAAAGGGCTGATGATCCAACTACTAGTTTTAAATCTGAAACATACTTCACTATCTTGGATACAGTACTAAAATAAATAGATGATCGATTAAAAGACTTTAGGGGCACAGCTATTTATTTGTATTGTATTGATCCATCAAAATTCTCTTTGAAGTTGATGCAAAATTTACAAACATATTAACCCCGAAGAAGCAATCGTTGAATAGTATACCTTCAAAGATTTGTATGCATCACAACGTCCATCAAAACGTCAATCACAACGTCCATCTTAACATCCATTACAACGTCCATCACTATCTTCAACTAGTGAGCTACAACTTAAAGGCTTTCTACCATTCTTGTTTGAAAAATAAATGGCATCAGGACTCCCTAATTTTTCAATACTCTATACAAATTTACTTGAATCTTCTTGGTAGCAATGATTGAAAATCATCAAAATTATTTGCGCTCAAAAAGGAAAAACGAATGCCTGTCTGGATTGGCAATAATTTCAAATGAACATGAGAACTTTGACTTTGAATCAACGATAAATCGTTTAGGTTCACATAGAAAGGAATTTAAATAAGGCTCAGGGCTCTAAAAAAAATTCGCATAAACTAAGTTTCCTTCTTCGATAAAAAAAAATATACTATTGAAATAAATGTACAGCACTATTTTGAAAATATATCTGTTTATATTGTTTCTTCTGTTTGTCTCGTTCGATGATTTGGAAAATTTACTAAATTAGTAGGCTCATAATAATTATTTCTAGGGCTGCAGAAATTAATGATTAATTTCTCGAGCAATAATTAAAAATGTTTAAATATTAAATTATTTTTAACGATTAATTGACACATCACTTACAAATAATTGGAAGTTTTTTTTTTAAAAAAGTATATATAAACAATTTTTTAAAATAGCGCCTGATAAATAATGAATTTCCTTAAGATGACATGTACATTTTGGTTTTAAAATATTGACTGACGAGAATGTTCAAAATGTTGATAAAGTTTGCCTACTTATCAAACCATGTGAAAGCGTATGAAGCTAATGGCAGTAATGGCGTTTGACTTAGAGACAGAAATGACGACAGCTCTTCTGATGAATTACTGCATTACAAAATGAAGATGAAAGTTCTTGAATCCATTAATCCAGTACAATGGTGGAAAGATAATGAACACCAATATCTGATAATGTCATTCCTTGCCAAGATCGTTTTGAGCATACCAGTTACATCAGTTCCATGTCAATGATTGTTCAGTTCTGCTGCTTATATTGTCAATTAGACCCGCTCATCACTTGAACCAATTAATGTCAACACACTTTTGCGTAGTTGGTGAAAAGTTGATATGTAAAGAAGACATTCCAGTGTTATTTAGATTTTTATCAGAACGTTAAATAAGTGTTACTTATGACATCATAAATTAAATTTTTTTGCTATAATCGAAATTAAAGATTAATTAATCGTTAAGTTTTCAAAATGTTAACAATTAAATTTAAATTAATCGTTAACAGCCCTAGTATTTACCCAAAAATCTGTTTTTAGTAAAATTTTCGGCGCCCCCAGAAATTCTCCTCGCCTCCCCCCCCACGCAGACAAAGCTAAATCCGCCACTGGGGGGCATTAAAACGTAAAATTCTGTATTGTTCCGTTATTTGGCACTGGCAGACTCGGCGGGGGACCAGGTGGCAAGTCATTAGGTGGTGACACCATGAGCTACCGGCCGCACTGGGTGACACAAATTCCCAGTCTGTATCAGAAATTGGCACTACTGTCAGTTTTTGTTTTTTTACATGAGTTTTCAAGATCTTCCATCGCTGTGTTGAAGCACCAAACAAAACATAAATTTGATGCAAAACTCTAAACAGTGTCGTTGCAACCACTGAAGATATCGCCATGTCTCCAAGAATTAGATTGGGACTGTGACATCCACAATCATTTCTATATGCACACGTTTTCAATCTTGTGAAAATGAATTTTCATTTTAAAATATTACATTTTAAATAAACACAAGAATATTTAAAAATAATCAGCGGATACAATTATTGCACTGATTGTGTGGTCCTGGTAGACATGACCTCGGTCGTAGTTCGCTCATTGAATATATTATTTATACATGCTTATCTTTTCAATGATTGCTGTGGGAGGCCCCCACTAATCGGAGGCCATAGCGGCTGCCTATTTTCAGTTTGCCTATGCCTAAGGCCCCCTCCCCGGGTTAATCATTGTTTGCCGATGAAAATTCTGCTTCTATGGCTGGGAACGGGTACATCAGCTTGTTCGTGTATATGAAAATAGCTATGTACACGATGTACTTGAACTTGGTAACTTGGCCCTTACAATGATGTGAATAATGTGTATCTAACAAGAGTTTACTCCCATTAAGTAAGATCATTTTCAATTCTTAATATATGCCCTAGAAATTATTGGAAATTCAGCGTAGTAAAAGTTAGTTTTAAGGGCAATTTTAAATATTTAAATCTAAAAGTAGAAACTTGTGCTTTAAGTCACATGTGAGTGACCCAAACAAATACGTCATACCCTATAAAAAGAATATGCGCAGATATTTATTAAGTGATTTACATGACAATAAAGATTTTAAAGTCTTTTTGCATTTTGTGTATGCATTTAACATATTTATTTTTAGATAACGAATTTTAATAAAATGATACGATTTTGATAATTTATTAAGTCTTAAAGGAAAACATTGTCATGATTGTAAGAACTAGGTTTTGCACATGTACTTTATTAGTGATTCGGTTTGTTTAGGCTATACCCTGGAAGTCTATTACTGAAAGAAGTGCCATCTTGTTTACTGTTTAATTCTCCATAAACTCTTGTTCTTACTGAAGAAAAGTGCAGACTTTATAATATTTTTATATACTCCATGTGTTTTGGGGGCAATCATTAAAAAATGGATGAAGAGGGCCTTGTAGTAGCTGTTCGTTTGTGTGACACAGGTGAAAGAGAACAACCAGACCCACTGTGTTTACGATCTAAAGATTTGGCAACATGGCGACACTTCGAGACATTGGTGAGAGCTTTACTTTACTATACTTATAATAAAATTAATAATAGTATTAGTATTAATTATTAATAGACTATATTGTATATGTTATCAATATTTATAACCAACTGCCAATTGATAAATTATAGAGTTAAATAGTTAAGTAATATCATTTAAAGAATATGTTCCAAGATTCAATGACAATGATGAATTGAATGTAAATGTATGATTATGATGATGTTATTGTTATGTCATGTATGACTATCACTATACTATGATACTACTATGAAATATGAAACTGAAAATGAAACATTTTATTTTATTATTTAGTCTTAGTCTTAATAAGTTTTAGTTTAGACTTAAAGTCTTAGTACTTACTTAACTTAGTATTCCGTTTTTAGTCTTGGAGTCTTAGTCTTAATATTCCGATTTGTTTTTTGACAAAAGTTGTTTTTGTTTTTCCCAACTTTCTTTTCAATTTTAATATTTAATTTTATTTTTTCGCCCTAGTGCCCTGAGTCTTAGCCTTAGGCTTAGACTTAGGTAATTCAAATATAATTGTAATACTGGTCTTGTGTAAGTGTAAGTTACTGGCCAATTCAATATATTATAAATAATATAAATTATAAAAGCCCAGGTCACTCACTCACTCACTGGATGTGGAACGCTGAGGAACGATGTACGACAGTCTACAGCAGTTAGTTGAAAAATCGTGTGGTTATTAGCGCTGTAAAAATATTTAAAATGACGTCATTGTTTGGTGTGCATCGGTGCGCAAAATACAACGCCTATTAGTATTAGTAAATACTTTGCGTACATTTCAGAAAGTTTAATATTTCGTATTTATCAAAAAAGGACAAGTTAGTTGGGCTTTTGAAAAAGGTTGGCGCCGTAGGCGCCCTAAAAAAAGTAGGCGCCCCGGCACAATCTAGTAAATTATATTTATATTAGTATTAGTATTGACAGGATTGAATTTGAATCCATGATTCTTGAAATTGAATGGACTATACAAGGCCAAGGAAAAATTCCCAAGAAAAGTTTTGACAGGAAAAATATTCTAGGTCTGAAAATCAATTTTAGTAATTTCTTTTTGTTACAGTCAAACTAAATTTTATCTTTTTTCATTCTAGTTACGGGATATGTATCAGTGTCCTCCAGAAGCAATCAGAGTTTCATATCTTGATGATGAAAATGACTGGGTACGGTTTTGTTTAAATTGCCTTTCCAAATTAATATATTTCATGTTTATAAAACATATGGCATGGCTGTTTTATCAGAACACTAGAATTACATTACATTATTTTGTAAGCATATAAAAGAGAAGACAATAACATATTATTTCTTGTTGCAATGATTATTGTGTTTGTGTTGTTTTTGAAATTTTACATTGCTATCTGAGTATGAGCATTTTTGGTGTGTTTTAACACTAACATTTTGAGCAAATTTTAACACCTGTATTTTAACCTTATATTTATATTTCTTAAATTTTTAGGTTGAACTAGGTAGTGATGGGGAACTGGCAGAAGCAGTCAAGGTAACAGTGACCACAATAATATTTTATATAGATTCAATCTTTGGCGAATGAAATTTTTCCACAGAGTTAAATTTATATCTGATTTAAGAGTTTGATTTAGGCATGCAGGCTCTAGCTTTTAACCCTGTAAAATAAATAAAGTTGTAATCAAATGGGTTTTCAAGCTTTTCAGATGTAAATTTTTTTAACAATGAAAGTGTGTTCAAATTTAAACTTGGCTAAACTTCTTATCTTATATTAAAAGTATATATAATGCTTGAACAGTATTTTAACAACAAAAAATGAATCTACAGCTGACGAGGGCATCAGGTGAAATTTTACAACTGCAAGTAAAGAGAGCAGATGCTGAAAAGCTGGTTCATATTGATGTTGGGGGGAATGTTGAGAAACCACCCGCAGGTAATGCTGTTGTGTATGTGCCGACAACTGATCCAGGAGGTGATGTTTATGACCAGCTTGTGTATCCCTACCCACCTCAAGCAAACACAACCCAGGTCAACACATTCTATCCCCGTGGATTCCAACCTATTGTTCTGGTTTATCCACATCCTAAAGATACTGCACCACTACCAAGTGCACCAAGGGATGAGGAAATAAAGATTAACTCATGGATGAACACTGGAAACTTTGCTCTGAAAGTAGACATAGATTCCCTTAACAACAAACCAAATCCACAGCTTAGTAGCAGTCAGAGTCATGGCACAAGCCAAGTAAATGAGCAGATATTATTGGATGACATCACAGGTCCTGTAGCTGGTATTGAGCCACTATGCTTAGAGCCCTCATCTCTGGGTCAGAATTTCTTACCCAATCAAGATCCATTTGAAATTCAGTCAGATTGTCCACAGTCAGATGGAGCCCAACTGTCTAGGCCAAGGGATGGTAACCCACCACTTATCCCAACTTTTGCTGGGAAACCAATGGTCTTAGGGGGAAGCATTGATCAAGTTGAGACTCCAGGAAAAGATGCCAGACCATATGGAGCGCTGCCACAGACCAGACTGTTGGAGTGGGTAACCTCTGTACATGACGCCCTGTCATTCAACACTCAGCCGGCTCAGGGGCTGTCCAACCCGTCCTATGCCATGACCAAGTGTAAGGTAGTAAAGAAAGGCGCTATTGACAGTCTCCCTCCTAAACCAATGCCCAGAAACCTCCTGATGATGGAAGGCGCACAGTCTGGGGCTAATGCTGTTGCCATTGAGATGCCCCCAGAGCCTGAATTTTTCCACGGACCATCAGTCAACAAAGAAGAGGAGATAGCAGCCAGTGGAGGGTTAGTGAATGTTACTTAAAAGTGAATCGTTTTCAAGGATAATACTAGCTTTAATGTAAATATCATTTTTTTAAACAAACAAATTAAATGAAAATGAAAGAAAACATTAAAAAAATTATTTTAAATATTATAGTAAATGTTAAAACATATGTAGTACATATATAAAAAGCTCAGGGGAAGAAACGGCTTTGTCACATTTATGTAGTTTTGAGATATTTGAGTTTTAAAGTTCAAAATCATACAGATTTCTTTTAAATTAACTAAATAGATTTGAATTTTTAACCCTTTCCTGGGCATAGCGGCCAAAACTGTCTTATCCCAAAAACGGCCGGTACTACCAGCAGTCAAAATCTCATATATTTTTTTAATCGCGAGACTTCCGGTACGTGATTTCCTGTTTCCTTTGTTGTGGATATATTGCACTACATTTCCACATGTGCTCTCTTTGTTGTGTTAATTTTTTCCATTTTTTTTCTTCAAATTTTGTTGTGTGAGTGTTCAAAATTGATGGTTTGGATTCTTGAAGGGATAAAGTGGAGTTTACAGGCTTAAATTTAACAGAAATTGAGTTGAGAAAAATGTACTTTGAGTTGGATGAAAAGATCGATAGTGACAGTGCTAGTATAGTACAAACATCCAATCTTTTAGTTAGACTGGAAATTTTAGCTTGTAAATAGTGTCAGTAGTGCTTGTTTGTACTTCTTAAAAATGTCATTGAAAATTATTTTTTTGGGAGGATACGGATTAAAAAAAACAAGACCTGGCAAGGATAAAAAGGTAAATAATCAAAATAGAATTCATTTTTGCCCATTGTGCATTTTATTTCATTTAAATATTTGCACTTATACCTAAGATATGGTGTTTTTACCAACGTACCCCTAAATATCTCTAAAATTGTAAAAGAAAATCTTGCCCGTTTGTAGGATGAAAATCCGTAAACCTCTGCCCAGTAAAGGGTTAATTGAGTCAGACACGTCATTTTTCATAAAACCTCATTCAGAGAATTCTATTTTTGATCCTTTATCAGATACAGGGAATAACTAAGAAATTTAAAAAATGTCACTTAGCCATTTCTTCCCTTGAGGTCTTCATATGGATTACCGGATGGAAGTTAATTTTTATATCTAACTTTCTTTGCTATTATAGACAGATAAATGTCTTATATTTTCAGGGCATCGTCAACATCTGCTTCTGAGGAAACAGGTGAAGTTGTTGCCAGGGCAGGTGATGATGCTGCTGCTGTCAGTCGAGAGGTAAGAATCAATTCTAGTGCAACCTTCCAAAACATGGTATAACAGTCACAGGCTTTTGTGTATCAAGACTTTTTTTATATTCTATTGAAAATTTAGCAGATTCTTTTAAACTTCTCAGTGTTAAATATATATCTATACTTTGCTTTGGTGATCTTTTATTGCATGTAGTGTTATAACTGCAATATGGTCAAATTTATTATTTCGTAAGGAGTTGTTTTTTCAGTGTTTGAATTGTTGATTTTTCTGTTTAGCTTAGGTTATTAAATTAAGAATCCTCCTTTTTTTTTCTACATCTAATTTGTGGCTTAGCTCATCATTTTCATAGCATGACTTAAAGCAAAGTTTTTTTTAATAGACATATTGATTCAGAAAAAATTACTGAATCTGCTCTTCATTTTTGTATGAATAATGATGCCAAATTCACAAATTTTACAATTGTATAAGAATTGAAGCTGTGGCAGTAAATAATGTAAAATTTACTTTAAGTAAATTCATTTTAAAAAAAATCTACTGATTTCTGCTGTTGCGTGTCAGTTTGTGGGTTGATTAATTTCTGGTTAACCTGCTTGTTTCAAGGAGCTCAGCATGCAATATTGTCTGGTCCAAAGGTCAACTGTTGAAACTCTTTTTAAATTCATCTTTTAGAAGCTTCTATTTGTTTATTGTTGATACAAATAGGAACACACATGTAGCAATTAAAACCATAAACTTGCATGCTATAAAATAAATAAGAGCTATTTATATGGTGGTAAGTTTTTTAGTCATCAGTTGATAAACATTTTAAGATTAAACCAACATCAGTCCTCTAGTGCTCAGTGAGTAGCAAGTACTTACTCCTGCTAGCCCTTTACTCTGTGTCGAAATTGTTATTGAAATCCATAGACTTTGGTGCTTTTAAAAACAAATGCTATTCAACAGAAAACTATCTTTTAACACATCAGTGTAGGATTTTAGTTTGTGATGATCTCAACTAAATAGCAGGTACATCTACAGTCATGATACCAGGGGACCTTTAGAAGACAAGCAGCACCATCGTCTCCAAAGCTTCTATTTTTTCAATTTCTCTACAGATGAAATCATCTATCCGTGATGTAGAGCCATTTGGTGTAGCCATGGTATCCAGAGAAACAGGTGCACTCCAAGCAGAAAAGAAATTAATCAAGAGGTCAGATTCTAAAAGCAAGACCTCGTCTGCTAAAAAAGAAAGAAGAGAAGAGTTGGGGGTCGGAGCAAGAGCAAAATCATCAGAGAAAATTGAAAGAAAAAAAAGTGACTGCAAAAAGAAAACTGAAGATGCTTTGCTTAAAGAAACAAAGAAGAAATCAGTGTCCGGGGAGAAGAAGAGTGAAGAGAAAAAATCAGGAGACAAGAAAAAGTTGACTGAAGATGTGGAATCAGGGGAGAGAGTCCGAACTAAGGAGGAGACGACCCTCCGGTATAATGACTTTATAAAAGTAATGAAAAAGGTGAGATGGCTTCCTTGTAAATAATTTGAAAGTTGGCACAATTTTACTTGTTAACATTTGAGAAAATAAATGATGCACTATTAAAGATTTCAAGCAACATTTCAATTTTAAATGACATCCTCAGAATTGTTGGCAATATTTGCAACATTAAATTGTACTTGACTCAAATAATAAATCTGTGCTCCCATTTAGTTTAAGTTTGATCATATTAATAACATGGCATTAAATGAAGGAAAGAAGGGAAAAAAAACAACTAGAAGACTAAATTTAATGCTAAAAATCAGTGGATGAATAGTGGTAGTTAAGTCTGTGATTCATGATGCTTTTAAGTATCTATGTATTGAGGTTAGCCATTAAAATATATCTAGTAAAATATATATACAAATATAAAACAAACAAAATGACACTGCTTTCCAGTTTGTTATCTTCATTTTGTTTGCTGAAGAAGGCATTTTGCAGATATATTCTGTGTTTTTTTTTTTGTGTCAATTTTTCAGGTTTTCCCCTTAACTCATTTGATTAATGTTGTCATCTGTAGTGTTTGATTTGCTTCTCTAATGTTTGATGTTTATGCATGTTTATTCCTCTTACTCTTATCTGAAACATGATATTGTCTTTCACCTTAAAAAGGCTGATTAAAGATTTTGGAAGAGGATAAAACTTTCATCACATCCTTTGATGCTCCCCTAACCAAAATAAATTAATCACTGACACTTAATCATCACTTTATGTCACTTTATAATACACTATCCAAGTTACAAAGATTTATTCCACAGCTCAAGTATAGAGCTTGAAAATTGCTTTCAAGGATTTTTCTGAATATTTATTGTATTCCAGCATGGAACAATATAATTTTGTTTGTCTAGTAAGTTGAGGATGTTTTTCATTACCCAGATAAAGAGAGAGATTCACAATAGTATTGTGAAAGATGTTACTAAAGAAACCGATAGCCTCTTGCAAAAGACTTTTATCAAATCTCAAATTCAAAAACTATGTGACCCCCAGGAGCTAAAGCTGAGGTTCAACTCCGGTGAGTTGGGTTTAACACATCCTTAGAAAGTTTAAAGCCTCGTGAGATTCAACACATAAGTGAGCGACAATATTTTTTATTTTATACTAAAAGAAAACAAAAGATAATTTTAGTCTAGTGGGTTCTTCTTGTGAGGAATATATAAACAAATTCCTATCAAAGTTGCAAAATGAACTTAAAATAATTATATTTTTATTTAGTCTATATAAATTAATAGATCAACATGAGTTAAAAAAGAAGATTCTACTGATTGGAGTTAGCTAATAGATTAGCTGGGGAAAAAACTTTCCATGTTAAAATTCTTTATTATTTATAAAATTAGTCCATTAATAATGCTTGTGCATGTTAGGTTAACAAATTTTCTATCAAAATATTTGAATAAACACTCTGCAATGTTCTCTCCTACTAGCTCTCATCCAGCATACTGGGATCTATTGTGACCAATGCAATGTTGAGATTCGTGGCATCAGGTACAAGTGTGGGTAAGTGGATACTCCTTAATTAGAATTTCTAGAAGCACCCAAATCTGTATCTTTAAAATATTTATGTCTATGTCAATAAAATATAACAATTAAGGTAATTTTTAAAACAAATTCCAAAGATATTCTTTATTATTTTGAAGTGTAGAAAGCCAACACATTCATTCTTTATCTTTTTTGGCCTGGTTTATGGCTGCCAACCACAGCAGATCTCTAGAGTTTCTACCATTCTTGGCAGTTGGTGCCAGTTTTAAACATCTCAACGGTATCTATCTCAAGTTTGCGACACCAGGTCTCTTTTTGCTCGCCTTGAGGGTTCCACTTCAGTGCGTCCTTGGTGACAATAGTTGGTGGCATGCCCTATTCAACCCTATGTCCTCTGTCTGACGCATTCTTCAATAGAAAGTTGTGACACTAGTGTTTTTTTATGGTATCAGGACAGGAAAAGTGGAGAATCCCTCTAGGGCAGCTATTTATGACTTTGCAGGTAGTCTTTAAGCCTGCCTCAATATAAGACTACTTCGCAGTGGTCAACTAATCTTTGAATCTTATCTTTAACAACTTTTTCTGTTAAATCTACCTATATTTTTATGAATGCAGAAACTGTTTAGACTTTGACCTGTGCGAAACATGTGAGGATATTCCAGACATCCATGACCCAACCCACGTGTTCATAAAGTTGAGGTACCCGGCACGCAAGGCAGGCTGTGTTGGCAGTGAGAGGCTGCCACTGCTCCGAGAGAACATTTACCTGGCTGAGAGGGAGATGCAGGGTGATGAGGAACAGATGTATCTGCTAAATACACCAGAGTAAGTTGTTGTTCCTGACTGATAAATGTAAGTCACTCTTTGTTTGGCCCAGATAATTTTTCAACTGTTTGATTTATCAAAAAACTTCCCCTTAAAAGGCTTTTTAAAAGTTTGTTTTTGCATCAGAATTTGTTAAATGTTTTTATTCCTAAAATAGACTTGAACAACTCAAAATCACTATTGAGTCGTAAGTTTATAACAAAACAAAGTGAACACGTATCATTTTACGCAATAATCTTCTGTATAGAAGGAGCATCTGTAACAGATAAGATAATGACTTGAGTAATGTTGCTGTAGAGCAGGGGTCTCCAAACTTTTCTGCCGGAGGGCTGCATCAACTGTCAAACAGCAGTTAGCGGGCCGACTACTAAACCCCAATTTTTAAATTTTGTGGTAAACTACAGGTGAAAATAAGATTTATTTTGGAGATTAAAAGGTCTCTACGGGCCAAATGAGAGAGCCTTGCTGGCTGCATCTGGCACACAGGCCGTAGTTTGGAGACCTCTGCTTTAAAGCAATGTTTATAATAAAATACAATTTTTAGAAATTTGGTGGTTTTTTTAATTCAATATTTATATAAATGTGCAAATAAGGATCAATTAAGGTTTCTGAGGCCCTGCATTTTGGTTTTATAAGTTTGAGTTTTAATTTTTATAAAATCTCAACAGCCAGGGACAGTGTGGTTTGGGTGCTGGTAATACAGAGGAGTTGAACAGCAGGGCTGAAAGACTGAGTGCTGAGACAAACAACTACAATGTCCATGATTACCAGCCTGTGATGTATGACCAGGACTACTTAGTAGAGGTGAAGAAATGCTATATCATGTTAACAGACTACATTCTACTGTAATACAAGCTATATCTTGTTGACAGACTACATTCTACTGTAATACAAGCTATATCTTGTTGACAGACTACATTCTACCACAATACAAGTGTTATCTTTGTTATTAACTAATTCCCCATATTTTATTAATAGAATATTTGTGTTCTTCCATTATCTTATTTAACATTTCGCTGTCTTTTAGAAACATCCTCAAAACACATTTAACCTTGAGATGGCCAAAGGCATCGATTCTGAAATGGATAGGCTGGAGAATCCAATGGAAGCCAAACAGGATGTCATCCTTATGACTAAACTTATTAATTCCACCCCAGTGACTGCCCCTGAGATCTACACAACTGAAGGTAATTAATTTGTTTTTTATAGGAATCCCATCTACAAATAAATAGTCCATTGTTTTTCATGTTACATTTTTATTGTATACTCTATGGCTAGAATTTGTAACCTGACCTATGATCCAGTTAAACCTTGGCAAATACTGAGCTACACATTGGCTTTTCTGAGAAAAGAAGCCTTTACTTTAAAATTTGCCACATTAAAAATTTATTCAATACCAAACCATTACATGGACAAGGTTTAATATCACACAAAATTTATTCAATTTTTTAAATAAAAACTTTAAAAAGACAATGAAAGAAATGTTGATAATTGACTTGAAGTGCTGGTGACAGAAATTTTTGCCTCAAGTCTGCATGGGATATCGATAAACATTTTCTTGTTCAAAGCCTAACTTGGCACAAATTACCTCCATAGATAGTCTCATAGGGTTCTATCTCATAATTAGGGGCACTATCTGCAATAAAATCCCTAATCACAAATTATATGTGGTCTATGATGTTTGGACATAATGGGTCTATTGTCGGCAAATCGTAATGCATCAATCATCAGACTTGTTATCAGATATTAGTATCAATATCTCAGTTACTGAGGTCAAACTGTTCATTTGAACATAAAATCACTTTCACCTTCATTATATCCAATATTATCCCTAAAATCTTATTTATTCCTATAATAATCTTACCCTTTAGTATCCTTAAAACATCCACAGAACATCATTCTTTTAGAAACAAACTGCACACAAAAAAGGCACTAATTTTAAAATTTATCAAAATTACTTGATTAAAAATAGCCCAACAAAAATGAAAAGGAAAAGAATTCATAGCACTTTTATTTGAGAGTTAAAGAAATCATATATTTACTACTTAATAATGTTGATAACTTGACTCTGTCACTCAGTTGATCGTCTGTGGTAAACAGGTCATTTTTCTTTAAATTTTTGAAATATCACCTGTGAAATGCTATGTTAATAATGAGTATTTCTTGTTGTCTGACCAGGTGAAGCACTGAGAGATGAACCCACCAGGCCAGCTGTCAGTGAAGTACTGAGAGATGAACCCACCAGGGTAGCTGTCAGTGAAGTACTGAGAGATGAACCCACCAGCCCAGCTGTCAGTGACTCCAGTAGCAGCAGCATCATTTCCCTGTCCCACCCACCTGGCTCCACCCCCTTGGTTCCCCTGACACCAGCTAGGGTGATGATGATGAGGGGAGAGAATGAAGCTATAGCCACTGTCACTGAGGAGACTGTTAATGGTATTAATACAATAAATAATCATCATGGTACTAACACAATAAATAATCATCATGGTACTAATACAATAAATAATCATCATAGTACTAAAACAATAAATAATTGTCATGGTACTAATACAATAATTAATTTTCATGGTACTAAAACAATAAATAATCATCATGATAGTGATATTAACTCTTAATGTATCAAAGTGCGATAATGCGCGATTTACCTTTTTTTTTACCAAAGCACGATAATGCGCGACTCGGTAGAAATCTCTTTTGAAACGAAATTACAGAAAATGAAAACTCTTCAGCGCGTGAAAAACGATGTTTCGGCTTCTGGCAATGGGGGCTATTTCCCTTACTAGTGTTATCGCTCGATGCCAGAAGTTTTTTGGTAGTTTTGACGTTGTTTTTTTTTCGGAGATGCAATTTCGCTATTCTTTATTAATAAAAATAATAGCACTAAACTAAAGGTAAAAATTGTTTTAAACTCAATACGGTCTTTTGTATACATAAAATAACCATTCTTATCCTAAAAGATGAAGTCAGTATGACAATAATAATATAAATGGATTTTACGCAATTTTTTGAATTTCATAACCGGTTGATTACAAATTGAGAAATTCTAACAGCACTGAGGCAGAAGTTTTCCAAAAACCTTATGGCACATTAAGAGTTAACACAATAGCAGCTTGATAGCGAAGTCAATAGTGCACTCGCTATACAAGCTTAGGGCTGTGGGATAAGCCCACACAAAACCACAATAAGAATGATGAATGACTAGCGCTAAGAATCGGCACCCACCAGGTCTAGTAAGTTCTAATGGAAACATTAGGGACTCCCTATGACCATCTGTTATGGGACTTACTTACTAACACAATAATCATCATGGTACTAATACATTGAATAATCATTTGAAAGTTTGGAAAATAATGTATTAATATTTTTTTAATGATAAAATTATTCAATGTATCGATGAAAATCTTTCAATTGATAATTTAAATGTTTGCAAATAAAGAACTGCCTGTAAAGAAGTTTTATAAAAATAATAATCTTACCCTTAAAAATGTTTAGGATGTGAAAGAGAATTTGACAGTATCCCAGTCAGACGACCATTGTCCCCCAATCAGCCCATATTCTTTGATCTTGAGGAGGATGACAGCTCATTCCAGGAGTGGGACTCTGACAGCAGTGATGACTTCTGTATCATTGACCCCTCCCACCATGTACCGGTCAGCAGAGATGACTACGAGGCCATCTCAGATGTAGGCTTTCTCTCTTTTGTAGATTTAAGCCACTTTCATTTTGTTTCTTCATTAAGTTGATAAATATGTAAAATAAAATTTAAAGAGATGGAAAGTCTTTTGTATGATTATCAGCATAATACAATTATACATGTTATGTGGGCTTTCAAATCAGATTTTCATCACTTTGATTCTGTTTATTGTTTTGTTTTTAATTCAATTTTTTTTATCTACAACTTTGTTGAGTTAAAACATAAGCACATTTGTGAGATGTATTCACCACAATAAATTGTTACAATTCATCTCAGTTATGTTTGTACTCAGTGAATGATGTAGAAAAAATAAATTTTTGAGTTCAAAGACTAATGGAAATATATCTTGTTTGTTTAAAAAGAGTTTTGTTTTCTTCCAGCATGAAGATGATGATGAAACAGAATCAAGGCAGGGAGACCAGCATCAGACTGAGGCACAGGTTGACTCCCCTTGCCAGGACAACACTGGTGTAATGACCGCAGCCGTGGAGCATTCACCAAGTCCCAGTGCTGCTGTTCTGGGAGTTGAACCAGGGGAGATCAGTCAGCTGTCACCACCTGATGTTGTCGTAACACATTCTGATGAGGTTCATGACCAATCTGTAGGGGCTGAAGTGGCAGAGAGTGAAGAGGTGAAAGAGGCAATCGGAGGGGAGGAACATGTGTCGTGGGTGAACATACCAGATGATGGGCTTGTGCACAAGATGAATGAAGAGGAGAAAAACAGGTGAGTTGTAAGGATTAAAGAATTCAATGTTAATACTTATGGTTCCATTGAATAAAATGGAAAGTTTATCTAACCAGAAACTGATAAGCTTTGCAGAGTTGTCTCATGGAAGAGAAATAGTTGTTGGCACTTTTCTACTTAACCCTCTGTAATATTTCAAATGATACCTCAGTAATCTCATGTTTTGACTCTCAATTTGGGGCTTACCAATGTTTATCATGATATAATTAGATCCACTCAAGAGTCGACATAAATATCTGTCTCTTCCAATAATTGTAGATTTAAACAACTTCTACGTGAGGAGATGGATAAGGAATTTGAGGAAGAGCTACGAAAGAGGGCCAAAGATCTAGAGAGGGCTCTGCAGGCACAAAAGGAGGAAGAGTTTCGTTACATTCTAGAAGCCAAGGAAAGAGCAGCTGCCATGGAGAATGCCTTGCTAGAGCAGGCGGCCAGACAGAAGGAACTAGAAGACCAGCACGAGAGAATTTCAAGGCACAGCTCAGTTAGAGGGGACCTCACTCCTACACCCTCCCTGGATAACTCATCGGGAGATTTCTCAGTAAGCAAGAAGGATGCAGATAGTCAGACGTAAGGATTCTCATTTATTTACATATAACACTTATTACATCTCTTTTCCTTATAGCACTAACTGTCTCTGATAGACCATCAATCAGTTGGGTTAATGAATGTTATAACGTTACTGTAAATATCTCTGCCCACAGGGGGATCGTCACTGTCATCAAATAATAATTAATACTTTTTGCTCAATATTGTTAGAATATTTGATTTGGTTATTCATCATCGTAATTTGAAAAATTGAATTGCATTAACTAAGCCCATTGTAAAATTGCCATATGATTGCGGATAGCTATGATTGCTCATTCAACTATTTCCACTGGTAATCCTGTTCCATTGTTTTCTCTCCATTCAAGGATACCTGAGCCTATTCACCCAGCCACCCATATCATTCACAATGTGGCCTCAGGTGTATCTAAAGCAGCGACCACAGCCTACAACACAGCAAAGGATGTCTTCTATTCCCTACAAGCCAAGCAGGTGAGCACCTAAATGTATATTCTCAGGTCATTTTAATGTTTAAGTCAATAGTGCGCTCGCCTCACAAGCTGAGGGGCGTGGGGTCGAGCCCACGTAAAAGCCACTATAAAAATGTTGAGAAATGACTAAGGCTAAGAAAGTCCTCTGCTGACCTGAAGAGGGATGGGCATTGCCAGTGTCTACCAAGCCCGAGAATGTTCTAATGGAAACATAAGAACTCCCTACGACCTCAACAAAAAAAAGAGGTTATGGGACTTTAAAAAAAATACATACATATATACAGTAGAAGTCCGATAATCCGGCACATTCGGGACCGGCTTGGTGCAGGACTATCAAAAAAAATTCCGGTCTATAGGGAGGTGCCCCTTCTTTTTAGTTTAGGCTTTGCCGTAAAACAAATGAACTATGTTTCTTTTAATGTCATAAATAATTGATGAGCCAATATTAAACTCATTCATTAAAACATTTCTATTCTCAACTTTTTCTAGCCATTAGATGATTTCTAGTTTCTGATTGAGAGTCAGTGTTACTTGTTTTCGTTTCTCACCTGTTGAACTCAAAAGCTTATGTTTTGAAAACATGGTCACTGTATAGTAAAAACAAAACTTACTTTGTTAATAAAAAGTTTCAAAAGTTACGTACATCAGTACAGATGTACTGTTATACAGTAGAGCGTACTGCATACTGAGACACAGTTTACTGCGATCTGAAAGGACACAAAACAACAACGCACACAAAAAAATGGCGAAGACGCTTCGGGATTGATTAACTGTGCTGCACTGCACCTGTATTTGTTGTGACAGCTGAGACCAGCCGACCGCAAATTGCTTCCGAACAATACCGAGCGCTTCCGGATGGTCCCGAACTACCACGAAAATTTCCGTATAGCTCTCGGGCGTTTTTATTTGCTTTAAAGACACACTTTTGGAGAAAACTAAAATTTTTAATTTTCTGAAGCGATGCTGGACTATCGGGCATTCCGGACTGTTGGATGCCAGACTAATGGACTTCTGCTGTATATACATAATTGTTATTCTCAGGTCATTTCAGTTTTAACTAATAGTAAAAACTAATGGTATTTATTTGTAAACTGCCTTTTTACAATGTTGTTTTTTAAACAACTGCTGGTATCTATTTAAGACTTGTAGTTTTATAATTTATATAAAAATCAATGTGTATTAATTATCTTTTAAAGTTAAATCAACTTGAAAGAATTTAACAGCATCACACCTAACATTTGTAACACATTGATGTGCTGCTAGTAGGTTAACAGCATCACACCTAACATTTGTTGTAACACATTGGTGTAGTGCTGCTAGTAGGTTAACAGCATCACACCTAACATTTGTAACACACTGATGTGCTGCTAGTAGGTTAACAGCACAACACCTAACATTCGTAACACACTGATGTGGTGCTGCTAGTAGGTTGCAGTGGAATAGAAACAGTGCACTTTCTATTTACAGAATGAATGGAAAAGTCCAGTGGCCAGCTACAAACCCCCCCAGTCTACCTGGCAACCACCGACTAGCACCTGGACCCCTCCACGAGATGACTACATCCCCCCAACCTCCACTTGGACCCCTCCCAAACAAGACTTTGTCTTGCCGCCAAGCTGCTATGAGCAGAACGATGAACAAACACATAACTCTGACACAGAGTTGAAAACTGATGCTGTGGATGATGTTGTTGGTCAACAATCTACCTGTAAGAAGCCAGTGACAGCTGCGCCACCACTTCCCATATCCTTGATGGACGTCCATGATTCAGTTGTGAAACGTGAACTTCAGGGAATGCAGCGTCTCATTGAGATGGGCTTTGCCAACAGGGAGAAAAATCGACAGCTGCTTCAGAAATTTGATGGGGATCTTGAGAAGGTGGTTCAAAGCCTGCTCCAGGAGGAAGGTGAAGGGGATGACCACTGGGCACTGCACAGGCATTAGTGGGAAGCTGAATCCAGCAAGTTGGTGAGTTAACAAGCAAGAATCATACATCACTATGTGTAACCAGTGCAAAAAGTTCAGATTTTATTGTCTATACAAATTTAACAGAAGTTTGGAAAAGTGTAATTTTTTTTTCTTATTAAAAAAAATAATTTTTAATTTGTTTTATGGATATGCACAGTGCTTATGGCTTATGGGTTTATCATAAAAAATGGCTGCTGGGCTTGCCGTGAAACTATTATAATAACTAAAATTGGAATATCATTTGTATACTTAAATGACTCAAGGCGCACATATTTTCAGGTGACTTGGCTCAACCAATGAAATCTCTGAGTTTTTCTTAATTCTTTTTATCTTGCCATGAAAAATTTAAGAGCATTTCTACTACTAAATCATTTCTTTCCAAATTTCTATGATTTTAACTTAATGGGAACTTAAATAAAATATCAAGGAATCAATCTGTGGTTTTTCTTTCAATATAAATCTGGAACATGTACAAAAAAATAAAAACTTCTTTGATGTAGTGTAAATAAAAATTAACCGTAAATGGTAAAGGGTAGAATATATTACTACAAGCCCCTTTCAAGTTCATGCCAGCAGTGTGTCAATACATGCCAAGCTGGTCATATTTAGCATTGTATTATCTATTCTAAGGTCAAATTTAATTTCTTTAATATAGCTATAAGTATGTAAATATTTGTCCTAGTTACCCATGATGACACATTGATGAAGTGATGAGTAAATGTAAAAAGCTGTTCCTTTATATTTTATTCATTGTTTATTGATCATAAATTCATGTCTGTACCTTGAGGCCTGACACAAGTGCAAAAATTTGAGTCATTGCGTTTCTCATTATTATCCATGTTTATTTGTGGTCGTACTTTCTCCTCTGTTTTTTTATGCTTTTGTTCATTTCGTATTAAAGAAATAGAGATTGCAGTATGCTCACTTTATGTTTTTGATATATTTTATTGAGTTAATGAATGCATATTATTTCCAGACTTTGCTTACAAATTTTCTTTTCGTTGTCTGCATGCGGCGGCAAGCTGGTAGGAAATGGAATCTTTCAGATGGCCATAAATAATTTCAAGATTTTTTATTGACAAAATGTTACAAACCTTGATTTTTAAAAAAAAATATATTTCTTGCATTCTTTTGTTTCCTACACCATTTGCTAATGACCATTTGACATTATAATTATAACATTATTTTTAAAAAAGAAGATTTATTATTTATGTTTTTATTGAGTGAAGGGCCCTAAGCAAAGTTATAAAATTGAAAACTGGTGTATTGCAGAAAAAGTTCTGTTTAGTGGTAAAAAAATTGCACCACTCAGTAAATGAACTGTACATGAGGACTTTCATGGCAGTTTCAAAGATATATACATTTCCAAATATGTGTACATAATTCCATGTCTTTCAATGGCTTATTTTCATGTTAGTATGTATGGATTCATTTGATTTCTTCCTTTTTAAAAATAGTGATTTAATTTTTATAATTGAGCCAAGCACAAAATAAAACTATTTCAATGTTACTATATATTTGTCAGACAGCTTGAGTTAATATAGATAGACCCAAAACTGCTGTAAAAAGAAAACATTCTGTTAAGTTAAGCTTGATTAATCTTTTCTAGAATTTAAATTATCAAAGGGGGTGTTGGTAAATAAATTGTTTAAATCTTTTTTATTTGTAAATTTTATCAACTATTTTACAGGGGTTGTCTTTGATCAAATTTTCTTTTTCAATATTTGTACAAATCACTTCAAAATTAAGTTTTCAAGAAAATGATGCTTAATTAAGAAATATTTGTCAGGAATAATTGATCATTTCCTGAATCTCAATACCTTAACCCAGTGTTAATCTACAAAAATATTCCAGAATTAAAAAAGACACACAAAACAGTTGTTATTGAATCTCTTTTTACCATTAATTAAACAATTATAATGATTTAAATTAGCTTTGAAGATGTTATATTGTCTATAATTTATATGAAAGTTCATGTTTTCATATTGCTGTTGTGTATTGACACATTAATTTTCACACTATTTTCCTTGCTTCTACTCCGTTGTGTCTGTCTGTACACTAATATCTTTATTAGGTTGAGGGCTTAACTGTTGTTTTTTTACTCCTCGTGAGTCTGAGCTTGTATCAATGTTTTTTGTTTACAGAGGATATTTTTATTTTTGAACAGACGATTTTTTTTCAATGCATTCAGTCAATCTTTGACAGGGATTATTACTTCAACTTTTGAAAAGGATTATAAATCAGTACATTTTTTAATGACCCTTGCAACATTTTCGTTGCAAACCAATCTTAGTAAATAAAAATTCTAATCATTCTTCACTTATTAGATCACATTTCTTTAACTTTGATCGATTTTTTTTTAGGACCTAACATGAAAAAAAAAGTGTAATAGGTGATGAGGAGTATTTAAGCTATATAACTATTCTGTCAAAGTATGATTTATATAAAATCATCAACTACTATTTTTGTGATCTGTAATTTTTGTGTTCTTGAAACCCATTAGTTCACCTTGACCTTTGTATGTCTGAATATTGTGGCCTGAGCCGTCTATTGTGATTTCACAAATTTGCACATGGTGGGTTTAAAAACATTTAATAAAAAATATTCAAAATAAAAACTGCCTTATTTTTGCTTCTGGATCATGATAAGAATGAAAACCTGTTTGATTTTCTCCACATTCTGTGAACTTACAATAAAAACTGATGTTGACGTTGGTGAGTGAGATGTACCATAAATTCCTCACTTTTTGTTAATACCATAAAATAAATAAAAATGAATTGAATAAGAATTTTTTTCTAAACAGAAGAAACAGAGTTTCATTGCCAACATAAGAATATATGCTGCTTTAGTAAAATACAACTGTTCAGTCAATAGAGAATATAATTTTTTAAAAGGAATATCTCACAATCTTTAAGGTTGTCTAGAAACCCTAAAAATTAAAATAATGTATTGTGTTGATGCATTAGTGAATATTCAAAGCTACAAATGGGTATTAATAAAAAAAAAAAATTATACCACATAATTACCTCTCATTTATTTAATTGTATTCACATAATTTTACTTTTTCAGAATAATTAAGAAGTACAGTAGGTATAAAAAGTATAATTAAGTTGTACAGTATGGTATAAAAAGTTTAATTAAGTAGTACAGTATGGTATAAAAAGTTTAATTAAGTAGTACAGTATGGTATAAAAAGTATAATTAAGTAGTACAGTAGGTATGAAAGTCTCACAATATTAATTGATTGGGTTGATGACTTTTTAAGAAAAAAAAGTTTTGTGAAAATCCAGTAAATATTTTCATTTTCCATGAAGTCCTTTAAGTCTTTTTCAAACTCAAAGTTAAATTTCATTTTACATTTGATTTTTGTACACAGATAAAATAGCCATCTAGAACATTCTCAAGACCAATTACCCTTTTGATTTGTACATTTTAAAATCAATAAAAATTTTGAACTAGAATACATTGGTTGTCTCGATGGCTGTTGATTAAATAAGGGATTAAAAGGAAGCTCAAACAATCCCATTTTCAATCTTAGCAATGCGACCTCCAATCAAATGGGCTATTCCCGCCAAAACTGCCAAAGCAGCTGCAACAACATTCAGGGCAAACCCCCAACTGAGATGAAATTGGTCCTTGGAAAATTCACTCATCTTTGCCAGAGAAGGGTCAAGGTTGGCACTGGGCATTATAATTGGGTCAAGGATGTGCTTGAAGTTGGCAGCCATAATTAGGTCTCCAATAACAATAAAGACACCTGCATAAAAAATAAATGAAAATAAAATTGTACAAAATACAAATATGTGATTATAAATGACTACTGGATTTATTTTCTTTGAAATAGTTGGAAATTTTTGCAAAGTTAGAACCAAAATGTTTATATGAGTAATATGGATTGTAAAAGACAGTCTAGTAATTCTTTATTTAGATTATGTTATGCTTTAATTTTGGGGGCTAATAATTCAAGTGCATAACATTGTTTACACTACTTGACTTTAATTAAAATTTCTAAGAATAATTTTTTAAAAATTTAGAATGTAATCTATTGAAACTTTAAACCCCAATGTGATTGTTTAAAAAGCCATTTTCACATATGAGATCTGTTAAGCTGTTTTGTATCTTTACTGACACTCCTTCTATAAAGAAAATTATAGGTTTCAACAAAAAATTTACAGAAACTAGTTTTAAAGAATTAAGTTTAAATTCCACTAATTAAATGAGGAAAATAAAGTGAAATATTACAATAAATAAGCTTTTTATTAGTATCTTGTCTAAGGGGCACTAGCTGCTGGAGCTATGTAGAGATATGACACATGTTTTGTTGCTAAATGCAATTAGATGGATGATCTGATGGTTTGTTTGCTTTTTTAAATTGTTAAATTATACATGTAAAAAAAATTAACATATTTGAATGGACACTAGTTTTTTTAAGCAGCAATTTTTACCCCAAAAAAGCATCACAGTTAAAACAGTGACATTGGTATTTCATAACAAAATCATAGAAGACTATAAATATTAAAGTGTGAGAAAATCAAATTACTTATAAAAGTATTTTACTCCTTCATGGCACAAACTGAATGAAGTAATTATATTTTAAAATGGTAGAAGCAATACCCAGGTTCAGTAAATTCAGGAACTTACAGTAAAAGAAATAATAATTTCCTTACCAGCAGTGAAACAGCCTAGTGCAATAAAAATATGAATGAGCCGCAACCTATCTCCTTTACTCTTGATAACAATATTCAAAACAGCAATTATAATTGAACCCATGGCAGCAATGACTCCAATGATGGCCATGGTTTGAACTGCTGCGATCCATCCTGAAGAAATAGATAACAGTAGATGTAACTCCATTCAGTTCATCTCTGATATTGAATGTTTTCAAAGAATTGTCAGAAGTACAAAACCTAAGTTAAATTTGCAATAAGATCTCAGTTGCTAAAAAAAACATTAATGTCTGAGATGAAGAGATTAACAAATAGATCTGTTGCCATTATGGGTAAGATCTATTGAGACTAGTTTAGCTATTTCTTGACTCACCCCAATAAAATATAAACAAATTAAATATTATGCATTATTCCGTCTTTTTTTAAATTAATATATACTTTAATTCATGTGATAAAGAATTGTTTTCTCTTTTTAAATACTTTTTTATGTCGTTAACTCTTACATTTTTTAAAGCACTGTTCCTACAGTACTTTATACATATNTGTGTGTGTGTGTGTGTGTGTGTTCTGACTGAAAATCAGGTTATGATGCTCCTTAAGAACAGATCAACATCCTAACCCGAGGACCCCTTTCAAAGTACATTTAAATTAAAGTTACAAGAATCATTTTTGCTATTGACAATTTAAAATATTGACTTTATTCAAAAACTTATAAAAAAATGTATGCTATTGTGAAAGACTGTCAAAAAATTATGAATCATTTTGTCACCTCCAGTCTCCAGAGTCTTGGTAGTGCTTGTAATATCTTCAAGTGAGACCTCTGTTCCCCATTTCAAGCAAATCTCTGCTGACTGTGTATCTGCTGACTGTGCATAGGCACAAATCTCCCAAATGCCAAAGTTAATTTCTCCAGTCAGAAGGCCATAAACTATGATTAGAAAAATATTTTACTCATTATATAAAGGCACAACTTCTTTCCTGTATTTATCAAAGATAAATTGATGCTTTAAATTTTATTTGATATTTTTCAAAAGCTGACATCAATTTTATTAACTTTAATTTTGATGAAATATTTCAATGCATATTTTAAAATAACTATAATATTTAATTTACTTTTTAACACACTTTTATATACCAGTATACCAAAAGTTATAGACATTCACATATAAATAAATGTATTTGTGTATTCATATGTCACATCACTTAAGGAGAGGTATATAACCCTTCAGCATAAATTCTTTTCAGTAAGTTGCATAAGAATTTTGAATTATCATTGCCTTCAATTTCAGTACTAGGTTTAATAAAATGTCATTTTAAAGTTATAGCAAATGATATTTTTTATTTAGGTGATGAGCTCCAGTTATTTATGAATGTTAATTTAATACCTTTGGAGTTATCAGATAGAATGCTGGTTCTAGACTTAAAATGTGAAGACTTTTAATGTGAGCCATTGATGGGTGGGTTCCAGCATTATCTAAAAACTATTAAAGTGGGGGGAAAAATTGGTTTTAAGAGAAACAAAATTTAGAAATAAACTGACTTGACTACATATCAGGTATCAAATGACTTGAAAAAATATAAGGTATAAACTGACCTGACATAGTATCAGGTATAAACTGACCTGACAAAGTATCAGGTATAAACTGACCTGACAAAGTATCAGGTAGTACAAAATTGTTCTCCTGAAGCCGCCTGTGTAAAGTTGAATTTTCTTCAATCCTTTCATCAACTTTGGGAAGGCCAACTCTAGAGAGGTCCCTCTGATCTTTCTGGCAGTAATGGGGTGTTACAATGCATATTAAATGAAGAACGGTGGCAAACGTTAACAACAACGTTCCCATAAGGTTGAATAATTTCCCCTGATCCATTCTTTCAGTTCTCTTCTTGTAATTTTTGCTTCAAGTTTACATAAAATGATAAACAAATTTATTAAATGTTTATGTTTACAATTATAATTTTAGTTAACTGCACAAATAGTACTTGTATATTAACTGCACACATAGTACTTGTGTATTAACTGCTCACATAGTAATTGTATATTAACTGCACACATAGTACTTGTATATTAACTACACACATAGTACTTGTTTTTTAACTTTTATATAAAAGAATCCACAAACTGATAAGACATATTATAAAATCCACAGTTCGTTACAGGTTAATATTCAAAATTGACAAGGACAGTGCTTTTTTGTTCAACACCTCTTATCCACATACTTCTTTTATAACAAATTTAACCGCCCAGAATGTTTGGTCTTACTGCTTTTTCAGGTTGAGTTCCAGTACTTTTTTTTTTTAATAGCAAAAATCACTGGATAAGATTAACACCATTAATTAAATCTGTTCAGAAGAAGTGTCTGAAATAATTAAGATAAATTATTAAACCTGGAAACACTAGAGCAGGGCTCAGCTAACAGGGATAAATTACTCCATTTGGGGTAAAAGGGAACTCTTGGGGGTAATGCAGACTCATTGGTGGTATATAAATTCTACTAGAGCCCGCTCCTTTGGAGATAATGTCAACATAAAAGTTTATATTTTGGAGGATCAGGCAAACAAGTTCGCCAAATCCTGCACTAGAGGACAGAACAAAAAGCAAAGTAGTCATAATTCTCAATGCATTAAATTATAGCTTTGAAACACCACACATCAAAAGTCTAAAACACACTAATACTAATAGATTTAGAGATAAAAACACTTTTTTTTGTTCCATATCCAAGAACTTACAAATCTTCCTTTTTCCCACCCGGAGTTGTATCATGGAATGGGTGGCCTGAATAAAAAAGGAAAACAAACACTAATATGCAAGGATAATCCATGGATAAGCAAAGGACACAATAATATTCTGTATTGAAGGAGCTTCTGTAATATATAAAATAAATGAGGGAGGTAACTATGGGTGAGATTAAATTATTTGTTTCAAATACTGTAACATAAATCTATCAAAATAAACCTGTAGGCTTATAGTTTATCAGCAGATTAGCATCAGCTGTTACTTAAATCTGTAAAGATAATAAAATATAGGCATAAGAGATATGAAAAATAATGGGCCATCCATTAAGTATTAATTTTGTAAATAGAAAAATTATTTTTGTTGGAAAGTGTGACCTACTTTAGGGGGGTGGTCCAAGATTTGTTACAGGGGGGAGGTGGAGTTGAAAATGGTCAAACATTGCTGTCATAATTTATGGACCACCCCTAATACGTATTCGTCGAAAGTCAATTTATATTGATTCCCTCTAATTAAGGCAATCATAATATGATTCCAGTCATTTTGCATATTTGTAAATGTAGATGACATTAACAAGTAGTAAAGAATATGCGTTTAGATAAGTTGAAATATAATGTAAAACATTTAGTTAACAGTAACTAATTATCTATTAAATCATCTAATTACTTTTTAAAAGGTTAATAAACAGTATAAACAAACAATTTATCTTAGTTTTAATGATGATAAAGGAGCAAAATTATAAGATCATTTCAGTTATTTTTAGGGCTATTCTAGGGAAGTAGCTCATCTATTTAAATGTAGCTATTCTTTCTATTCTACTAGTAGGCTAAACAGTTATGGCCTAAATCTTCTTTGATTATGTCTAAGTGAAAGTGCTAATTCAATAATAATCATATTCATTATCTATAGACTATAGACTATAATTTTTTATAGTAATATAAAGTTACAATAAAAGATAAGTAAGTTGGTTTTAACATTTGAATTGTAGTAGATACTTTCTACAATGTAAAAAAAAAAAGTAAACTAAATTAATATAGTTTATATAGCGTGGTTGGGGGCGGGGGTGGGAGCTCTAAATACAATACCAAGGTCAAGACTCACCTGTAACCTGCTATTGTGAGCTTGTATTTCTGTTACTTAATACATTCCGGGTGTTCAAGTCCGACGTGCTAGCGCCATGTTGAGTCGAACTCTCCTAGACAAGCAACTTGGTTCCTCTGATCTTCTTCGGTGGCCTTGTTTATCAAAAGGTTTGCCTTCGCCTCAACCCAAAAGGAGGGAGGGGTGTTGCGAGGACTCACGCGCGGTGTTCTAGATAGCGCAAGGAGCTGGTGGCTATGCGCCCGCCCCTCTTAGTCATTGGAAACTAATAAAAGGAAGGGGGGGGGGAGACAACGGGCACAGCAGTATAAATGGCAAAGGTTATGCACTGTAGTTTATTGCTTAGGTAAAAACAAAACTGTGAATGAAAGTATTTTACTTATCTCAGTGACGTCGATACTTATAATAATAATGACGCTTGGGTTCGTAAGACTGTTGGGATTTAGTTTAATCTATTACTTTAATAAATAATAAATAAAAGTCTGTGAAAGTACCATCTAAAATGTTGTAGATTTAGGCTATTATTAACATATACTATATAAAAAAGGTAACAATTACCTACTTTCTGGTAAGATGCATGGCATAAGACGCGGCTTTTACTGCAACGGCGCTGTATACAAAATATTACAGACTTACTTCTTTCTTACATCAACCTGTTTCCAGGAGCGGCGTTTGAGGGTGGCAACTGGGGCGACTGCTCCAGGCCCCGCGCTTATGTAGGCACCGCGTTTCGGTCCTGAACATGTCTCGTCCTGGTTAATAGCCTATACATGTAGAACCAAAGAGTGGATGGTAGAACGTATGCTGGAAACGATTGTAAAGAAACAAAAGAGGCACTCTTGTAATCCTTTTTGAAGGTCAAATTCCATAGCGTAGCTCTAGACGTACTTTGAAAGAATTACACCGTTAGCGGAAAATAAGTCAGATGTACCATTTAGCCAATCCCCTTTATAAACCGTTGTTTATAGACCAGAGAAAATAATGAACTTGTAATAGTTTAATAAAAAGGTGACACGCGGTATTAAAATTACACAATAATCAAGATATTTCATATTTTTAAATACCATAGCATACTGGTGCTTAGCGATCTTTACTAGTACTCTGGCCCCACGGGGTCATTGCTGGCACTAGGCCCCGCGCTTACCTAACGCCGCAACTGCCTGTTTCATAAATAATTCTTGATAAAAGAAGAAGAAAGGGATACAATTTAAAACCAAACATATTTAGGGAGAGCGGGAGATGTGTGCCACCAAACGAGCATCAGTCAAAGAATGCAGCTGACGTAAACAGATGTAAATAAAGTTACGATCATCATATTTGGCTTATTAATCGCCAGTACAATTGTGCACGTAGACCGTCGTAGGCTAATAACCCTATTTAAATTTACATACGTTTAGTAGTTTTTGAGAAATAAAATAATAACTGTATGGGCATGCTGAAATGGGGAGAAATACACACACACACACACGCACACACACACACACACAC
>MUZC01001659.1:625749-642289 GCA_002072015.1 Radix auricularia
CACACACACACACATACACACACACACACACACACACACACACACAAATGTTCCTATAGTAATATTAATATCTTAAATTTTAAAATAACTTAACTACTGTTGCTTTGTAGGACAACAATCAATATTATAAATAACTAATTTTGATAAGTTTTTTAAAAAATATTTTAAAAAATTCCAGATGGGTTGGGCGGGGGCGTCCATAAATGACACCACGCGCCTAGGAAAGGGGTGAAGGGGGTCCAGATGAGTGACGAGGGGGAGGGGGTGTTTATGTAATGTCGTCAACCAAAAACATCCAACTTTAAATAAAAGTTCCTTTTAATACTTGATTACTTGAAATTTATTTAATGAAGTTTCCTATGTCTTCGCAGTTTAACACGTTTTACGATAATGTGGACTGTCCACTAATTTACGTCAACAAAATAAGGGGGGGGGGCGTCTGAATTTTTTTTACAATTGTTGACAACGGGGAGGGGAAGATCAAGAAAAGTTGACGTCAACGATGTTACTTTTTAAAAATAAAATTACTTAACAAAGGAAAATTAGGCGGCGTTTGTAGTCTTGTGTAACACACTCGCCCAACCTTCAGTATTTTAATAGGTAAATGGAGAACGTTAACAGTGTATGAGTTAGCCTCACAGGACGTAACAAAGCAACGAACGTTACGGCAAAGAGCCTTCCTCAACGAACAAACAACACACAAATAAAACGAATATAAAGAAATAAAAAATAAAAACTTAGCTGCGGTGAATCCAAAGAGTCGATGAAAGCATAGTAGGTTTGTAGGATGAGAGTAGTGTGAGCTTATATATGAAAGGAGAGAGTGGGTGTGGCAAAACGATTAGGTGGTCAGCGCAAACACAACATTCATGGTGCAAGAGTAGTTAGACTGATCCAAGAGTATCGGACTCTTATATTTATTGATTTTGTAATAACAATAAAATATATACATTGATCTTCTTAGAACAATAAAGTAGATGAATGGTTTCTAGATACTTTTTTTAAAAAAAATCTTCACTGAGTAAATTAATTTTAGCATGGGTATAAAATCTGGCTAGCAAGGTGCTAGATAAACCAAATGAATATTTTTACAAGCGCCAAAAATGCATTAGAAATTTTAAAAAACTAAAAAACAAGAACTGTAATAGCTAAAATATAACATATAGAATCTATTAATGCATTCAATAAATTAAAAATGAAAGTTCTCAGGAGAAAATTAAAATTCGCGGCGAAATAATATACGTGCCAAACTGCATGCTTACCCCGGCCCTTATATGAAATCTTTAAAATACAGTACATGTCTAGACTGTTCAGAATTATGAAATATTGTTAAATAGGCATAGGCTTAATTGTTTTTTCTTCCCTGTTTTTTTAAATAACAAATTTATTAATAATTAAATTAAAAATTATTTTTTAAATTTTATTTTAGATTTACAATATAGAAACCGTCAGGGGCGTCGCTAGGGTTGGTGTCACCTGGGGCGGAAGCATGCTCCAACTGGGACCGTTATACATTAAGTGACACATTTCTTTATCAAAATAAAATATTAAATTATATTAAAATAAACAAGAACTAAAAATGTATATTTCTGTTCATCTGTTCAACGTGGCACGTGGTGGTCGAGAGGTAGCGCTCTTGACTGTCATACCGATGGTCACGAGTTCGAATCCACACGAAGGTGAGGATTTGTTCTCGGGGCCTGAGGAGTCTCCGAGTTACCCAGCTCCGAATGGGTACCTAACTAGACAATAGTTAGGCGGCTGGGGTAATGCGTGGAACCCCTATAGCCGTGGCCTGTGACAGCTGCATCACTTGCCAACAGATCATCTCTCATGGTCTGTGGACGCAATTATCTTCTGCATAGATCCATATAGTATAGACTTTGTCAAGGTTGATCCGATGTCCATCATTCTGACAAGATTTAATCCTCATAAGCAAGTCTAAATGTAACTCTTCCAAGCTATTTCTAGATTTTACTTTTATAGAGTTCATCAGGCTAAATCCAGCGTTTGCAATCAGCGCTCAATGCAAGAAATGTGGCACAAATATACAACAGGATGGAAATGTCGCTGAACTATTCTTAAGTCACGACAAACTGAATCATCTTGTCGAAGGTCTACCCACACGCCACATTATATTTCTTAAAGTGCGATACTGACCCATAAGTTTTTGCACATTGTCTTCATAGCTTTTAAAGAATGCTTTTTATTTAGAATCTATGTCACCAAGTTCTTCTTGGCAGAAATTAAAATTTGACGTGTCGACTAACGCTTACAACAATATACGCCATAGCATCAATTCGATTTCAAGACAACGATAGTCCACGTGCCAACTCAGACATTCAACGAATTTGAGAATGGGACTCATGTTTTCACCCTTACAATTTACAACCTGAAAACATTTTATCGACCTCTACAGACCTATGAAAATATCTACCAAGGGGCCGTCCATAAATGACGTCACGCGATTTTGGCCGATTTTTTACCCCCCCCCCTACATCACGCGTCGTCACAAAATCGTAGACCCCCCTCCAAAAGTACGTCACAAAACTTTGACCCCCCCCCCCTAAAAAAAAAACAAAAAACAACACTATTTTGTATTTGAAAATAAGTATGTTTCAAAACCCTTTTTTGTCATTTAAGTATTTATTTAGTGTAGGTCTACATTGTAATATTGTGACTTGCGTGAAGCTATGTAAAAGACATTAAATAAATTGTAAGCCAGTGATTCTCAAACTTTTTCTTATCAGGCGACCGGCAAGAATTTTTCCATTTCACCAGATACTATTGCATTCTTTTCCCGTTTTGACATGATTTTCTCTGTACTGATTTGATAGCAAAATGAGCCCCTACACAGCTTAAAGCCCTATAAGATTAAGTATGAATTCGGTTTGTTTTAAATATTACATTTTTATTTTAAAAAATGTTTAGTAGCCTAGGCATAGCAAGACAGCTAACGAACGAGCAGTGGTAATGTCAAAAACCATTTGATTTGATTAACCTTCGCGATTAAGCTCGCTAATGTGGCTATTGATATTACAAGGATCATTGCATTGTTGATAGATCTAGAATATTTAGATTTAGATACAAGGCAATTCGTCAAATTGATTTCGATCTTCTAATGACAGTTTTCCTGCTAAGTATATCCACATCAAAGGCATTTGATCTAAAATTACCACATTGATATAACATGTCATGTTTTCTAAAAATTATTAGGTATGCGCTGGAAGAGGAATCGGGCGACTTCTGTACGAACCCAACATTTGTGCAGGAAAGTAGGATGTCGTTTTGTGCGTCGCAAAATACAGTAATTCCTGCAAGTTGAAGACTGAAAAAATACTATGACATTATTAAAATATCCAATATTATCATAAATTTTCACTCCGCAGTTCACAAGTTGTTTTTTTCCCAATTTTTTTTTCTTCAGGATTTCACGTACGTTACACAAGAGTTGTAAATATAATGTCACCAATTCTCTTGTGGAATTTATAAACTAATGAAAGATACATGGCTACCGCTATCGGTCTGTTTAACCAAGGGGTCGGAAACCAGCGATAAATTATATCTATGCTTGCACGCCTTTAAAAATATAAATAAAACAAAATATAAACTCAAAGACATTGAATTCATAATTTTCCTCTAAAAATAACAACAGCAAAACCCATCCTTTGATTTTTTAAAATAGAAAAATCGTATTCTTCGCCCCACCCCACTGACGTGGCGGGAAGAGGGAGTGGGATTCGTCCATGATGTCAATACTTCAAAGCTCAGGTTTTTTTTAAAGAATATCTTTTAAAACAGAAGACACTGCCTTTTTAATTGAAAAAATTCTCTCTGGCGCGGCTGTTCCTTTTCTTTTCTTTTTAAAATTTGTTTTATTTTGTTTGTTTGTCGGGACTGTTTTATTATTGTAAGTTAACTGATATTTTTTAAATAAAAAGTTTTGACATTTAACGTATTTTTATTGTATTTCTTCATCTCTTTAAATATGAAAAAAATGTGTCTCTCTTTTTTCTGACATAAAATGTAACACAGTAATATTTTATACTTTGGTGTCACCCCTCTAATGGTGTCACCCGGGGCGGCCCGCCCCCTCCCCCGCCCCCACTAGCGACGCCACTGGAGAAACCAAACTTTCACAAGTTGGTGTATCCAGGATATTTAAAGGCATTTCCGAACAAGCATAAGCAAGACTCTCAAAGAGAACTTACTGAAATTTGGAATAAATTTTTAAAAAGGTGACGATTTGCCAACAAAAGAAGATTTGTTATTGAATAGTTATGCGCCTTAGCACAGAAAAATAATGCAACATTAATGAGCTTCTGGATGAAAAGTGTGGATGTCCTTCCTAAAAAAAGGAGCCACACATGTAAAAATTGAAAAAGAAGTTGTGAAACATCAAACACCAACCATTCAACAAGACCACATAGAAATCGATTTAGAGGCTGGTCCATCCAGTACTACTTGTGAAGAAATGGAAAAGACGTAAACAAGGTAAGGGTTAGCCTGACCGGACGTAACAAAACAGCGAACGTTTCGGCAAAGAGCCTTTATCAACGAACATACAATACACAAATAAAACGAAAATAAAAAGATGAAACAACTTAGCTGCGGTGAAATCCAAAGTATCCAAAAAAAGTGAAACTGAGAGATGACAGAGCGAATTTATATAGGAAAGTAGAGAGTGGGCGGGGTAAATGACTAGGTGGTCAAAGAAAAGACCACATTCATCCCATGTGGGGCGCTGTCCTTTGAAATACATAGGGGAGACGGGACGATCTTTGTCGTGCCGAATGTCTGAACATATTAGGGCGATTACACAAGATAAACAGTGTCCCGTCTCCCGTCACTTCAATGGACGCGACCATATGGGCGTCAAGGACCTGGCAGTCACTGCTATTGTCTCGTGCACAAACACACCCACGAGAGTCCAGATTGAAAACAGATTAATAGAAAATCACGGTACAATCGCCCCACATGGGATGAATGTGGTCTTTTCTTTGACCACCTAGTCATTTACCCCGCCCACTCTCTACTTTCCTACATAAATTCGCTCTGTCATCTCTCAGTTTCACTTTTTTGGATACTTTGGATTTCACCGCAGCTAAGTTCCTTCATTTTTTTTATTTTCGTTTTATTTGTGTATTGTATGTTCGTTGATAAAGGCTCTTTGCCGAAACGTTCACTGTTTTGTTTCAGGCTAACCCTTACCTTGTTTACGTCTTTTCCATTTCATTTTGTATAAGCCTGATTGCAGTCCTACCCCTCATTTTGTTTACTACTTGTGATGTATAAAATGTAAAATACAAAGCAAAAGCGTAAGATAAATTACGGAGTCAGATAAACATCATCAAGAACGATTTGATTGGCTTGTAAAAACGAAAAGAAAGTGGGGTTTTAAGTTTAGATCAGGAAAAGAAACTAAAAGGGAAAAAAATCAGGTTGATGAGCTAGGAAAAAAACGGAAAAAAAGTAATATATATAAGTAAAACAGAAGATATACCGAAAAAAGATAAAAGAAAGTTTAGCTCAAATTTTTGCCAGTGATATTTATCGTAGTGTTAGAAATCTTGATGATTTGACAAAACAATTAAGGATTCAAGGTTTTCAAATAAGTAGAAGTGCTGTTTATACTCGGCTTTTGCCAAAACAAAGTTTATCATCGGAAGGCAAACGCCATGTAACAACTGTATCAGTGGAGTTGATTCGAGCACAAAATGATTTACACTCAAAACACATTGATGGTAGATTTTGTACAGCTACTTTGAATCACCAACATGAAAGAATTCGCCAAATGCGAGTGGCAGCCCAAAGACAGAGAGAGCTCATAGCAATTATTGCTTATGGATAGATGTTCATTGCAGAATGGCTAGATAAAGAAAATGTTGATTTGTCTGGTGTTTCGGTTTCACAAGAAATCATTTAGCCAGAACCTATGCCAATAGTAACAATTGAGGGACATTTGACATCTCCATGGGAAGATATAGAGGCTAGGATATAGGATTTGGATTTGTTTGGTAAAAAATGTTTAATATATAGACATTAAAAGTGTATTTATAGTTTACCTTTTAAATATCGTTTCTGTTTGAAGTTGAAGTTAGAACAAGTCTTTGTAAATATTTAGTCTTTAAAATGTTATATTAATTTGAGATATCTTCATAATTTAAATATGTAATGTGTAAACATTTTTGTAAACATTATAATCTCTTTTCTGTTTAGAGAAAGCATTAGAAGTTAAGAATAGGAAATATGTTCATGATTCATAAGTTAAAAGTTTATTAAACTTTGCTTTTCTATTTTTTTCCTTCTATTCACTTTTGTGTTGTAGTTGTAAGTTGTAAACTAGCCTATTTAAAATGTTGTTTTCTTCCATTTTAGAAAAATGTCATAAATTTGTTACAATAAAACTGAATTAAATTCCCTGCAAGTTTATTACATTGAAGTTTGAAGACAGTGTACACAAATCAAACATAAAAAAGAATTATATCTGCAAGTATAGATAACTGATTACGTTACTGATTGTTCTAAATAAATTGTCTGTCACATTTTTAGCAAAAATACGCAAGCTTTTATATTTATGTGTCCATGTAGTTTCACAAAGCAAACGAACATTTTGATTTAGTTTTCTTCGCTGATTACTTTCTCGGAAAACACTTCGTGGGACGTGGTGGTCGAGAGGTAGCGCTCTCGACTGTCATACCGATGGTCACGGGTTCGAATCCACACGAAGGTGAGGATTTGTTCTCGGGGCCTGAGTAGTCCCCGAGTCACCCAGCTCCGAATGGGTACCTAACTAGACAATAGTTAGGCGCAGTGGCGTAGCTAGGGTCATGTGCGCCCGGGGGCAAGACACAAATTCTGCGCCCCTTGACGGACCGAAAAATTCTGGGGGCTCACTGAGCCCCCAAGAAAAATTTGAAATTTTACGGTTTATAAGGTTCATTTTTTGAAGCAAATGATATTTTAATGAAATACAATACAGACTAATAATTCCAGTTTCTCTACGATAACTATTTCAAGGCGTTTTGCGTCTTTGGAATGTATCTTTGCAAAATCTGAAAATGATTCTTTGATAGTTACTTTTTAGTTTGTAATCCACATCCACAAATCTGATGACTTGAGAAAGCTTTTCCGGTGTCCTAGATCGATTAGAGTCAACTAAGATGCCGTAGTACTTGTGTTTTCTGATTTCACTCAACAGCTGATTCCTTACAGTCGATGTAAGTAGGTGGATAAATTCATTTTGGATTTCCGTGATAAATAAGATACTACACCTAGATTTTCTCGGGCATTTTGTTGGTGTTTTTTTCTAACAGTTGATCCTACTGAGCAACAATTTTTATCGACGATGGACAGGAAAGAAAGGCGGTGCCTGATGTTTCATATGAAAGGAATCCAACTTGCTTTGACACTCTGATACAAGCCCGTGAGAGGAGAGACCTTCCCTACCCTTTCCCACTTTACTCCCTCCACATGAGAATTGGGGAAGTACGATTTATCTTTTTAAAGAGTCACAGCATGCAGCAAAGGGACGTGTATTAACCATTCTGTTTGCCAGTGGTTTTCAACATTTTGAGATTCCAGGACCACTTGAAAAATTTGTGCCTTAACTACGGGCCACTACTAAAAAATATTTTTGCATTTTCTGGTTTTTCGGTGATTTCGTACAATTTATCAAACATCTCAAAGTTACCTTGAAATAATTTTTTTTTTCAAAGATCAAGCTTTTTCGTAAAAGCAGACATTCTGTCACTGAGAGTCATATAATGTATCTGCTTTCCTTGCCGAGTGGAATTAAGTTTATTGAGCTTTTCAAAAATTTCAGCCAAGTAAGCCAGAACAGCAACCCATTAGCCATGGTTCAAACTATCAACAAGCTTTGATTTATTTCTACATGAAAATCTCTTACGTCATCGCGTAATTAAAACAGTCAGATAACCAGCGAACTTCAGTATACATTAATAACTGTTAACGTTCAAAATTCATATTCGAGCATAAGAAATCAAAGAGACGAGAATTTAATTGACGAGCTTGATAAAATTAAAAACCATTATGGCCAGATCAGAAATATATTTAAGTCTGCGTTAATTCTTTTACTTGCTAGTCTCGATTAATCCTACAGTGGACCACAGGGTGAGAACCACTGCTTTAAGCCACTCCTTTTTCTTGTCTTGGTAATTTTGGTTGCCTTTAGGGTCGTCTCTGGTAGCTCTATTAAAAGAATCGTATTGGTCTCTTACTGCTCACTACCATCAACTCACAGTTTTTTTAATTAAAAAAATACACATCAGCAATCCTACATTAGGATGTGTCATTTATTTATGAGTAGAATGGCGCCCCTTAACGCTCAATGGGGGCGCCTAAATCATGTTTAACAACTGTTTTGTAATAAAGATATGTTCGGAGCTCCAATATTCAATCTCGCAAACGTATTTGGGATACATTAGTTTACATTAAAATGAAATTAAATAATGAGTTTAATACTCATTTTGGCGCCCCCCTAACGTGGCGCCCGGGGGCATTCGCCCCCCTGCCCCCCTCGCTACGGCACTGGTTAGGCGGCTGGGGTAATGCGTGGAACCCCTATAGCCGTGGCCTGTGACCGCTGCATCACTTGCCAACAGATCATCTCTCATGGTCTGTGGACGCATTTATCTTCTGCATAGAAGGAGCGTCTGTATATCTAAGATAAGATCTAAGATTGATTTAATTGTTCCTATTTTGTTTCTTATAGTCTGAGCATTCGCATTATTTAAATCGTTCATGGCAAGATTTAGTTTAATTAAACTGCAATTTACACATGCTGCGTTTGTGTATTTTCCCTAATTATTGCTTGGATTCCTCCTTCATTACCTGTCATTTTAGAACATCGGCAGTATCCTTGACCAACAAGCTTTGCCATATCTAATCCAAATTTTAATGATTATGTTGGCTAAAACTTTCAGCTGATCTATCGACAATTGGAATATATCCCAGCAATTCTTCTGTGACCATCATTTTCCCATTTTGTTATTTGACAAATCTTACACCAGGTGACATCTAGTGAAATGTCATTTGTCTCGTAAGCAAGTATAAAAAATCATGTTAAGCCTGGTCCCTTTTGGAACTCAGGACGTGTTAGCGCATTTTCGTATTATGTATTAGTACTTAAGTTAGATATCAGCATTATGTAGTTATCAGTAATTGTGTTTAGATTTTAGACATATTTTTATGAATTTTCTTGTGTAATGAATATACTTGACATTTTTAAAAATTTAAAAGTCATTTCTTTACATTTTAAATTTTTTAATTTTCTCTTTAATCTAACTACAAGTCACCACAAAAGATGACGTAAAACTCTCTAAACTTTTACACATATTCTAATGACGTCAAAAAAAAACACTAATTCTTTTGCACGCTCTCGCACCACTCTTAAATGCTTGAAAAACTATGTATTCGACTTCCGGCAATGGCGGCCTTTCCCTGCGCCAGTGTTTCTTCTCGATTCGCAAAGTTTTTTGGTAGTTTTAACGGGGTTTTTTAACGGATCGAGTAACTGAGTGTTGATGCACAAATGGCATGTCAGGACATGCAAAAAACATATATACATCATGGGTCTAGGACTTATGGATGCTGTGATCAAGGGTGATGACAGACGGACGGACGGACGGACAAAACGGGTGCAATAGCGCATTCATTCGACATCTCGAAAATGCGCTAAAAATGCAACTGAATTATTTTCTTCACGAACAATGTCTTCACACAAGAGAAACACACAAATTTCGATTATAGTGATTCGTATAGTTGCCGAGGTACACTAGGCACTGCAAGAAACAATTGACAAATGATTATCTAGAACTTCATCTCCAGATTGCACGAATCTCTAACAGGTCATACAAGTTTACAAGAATTTAATTCTTTTCCACGTAGTTCTAAATCATGCATGCCGCAAAAATAGGATTGTAGAAATGATGGGACCCAGTTTGTTGCCATTTTCTTGAATTTGTCTTCTAAATGATAAGTCCAACTGCTCATCAATAGAAACTGCTTTCGCTTTCAGTAATACAACAAAATTGCTTGCAGTTGCATCTTCATGGGGACCTTTATGTCACGTGCTTTGCCTATGGTTACGAGAATTATCGTTGAAATCTTTATATTTTGTGCATTGTTTGATGACAAATGCCAAATGAACTCAAATTACTCTTTGCGGAAAAGAACATACTATTTACAAAAGACAGCCTTTAAAATTTGCGAGTATAAATGATACGGTGAATAGTTTGATAACCATGCATATCTAAAAATTAAAAACTCTGTTTCCCTCATTGTCAGCTCTAAACTCATTTATTTTATCAGGGGTCCAACAATCACGAATCAGCTGCAATTTCAACTCATCTGAAAGGCAATGTGTCCAGACATACACACCAATATCCAATTTAGAAAATGAATAAGTGTCAGCGACAATCAAATTAGAAAAATAGCCTCAGCTGTGTCTGGCTGTTGACTTGTACTGATGTCCTTAATGCCAATAAGTCAGATGCTGAAGGCACCCCAAAATCTTCTAATATATGCATTTTGGAATCCCGCGATTGGACTACTTTTCGTTGTTTTGTTTTTTAGAAGCCTGTAAATAATTTTCTATCTATCTTTGGCAATCTTGCAGTTTCTACACATATATTATTGCCCAGCAAAATTTAATTTTCTCGTGAGAACTTACGTTTTTGATTTATTAAATGCATTAATTTATGTCGTATTTTAGCTAGTTCGGCGTTATTTTGTGAGCCTTATTAACTCTATTAGTATTATCGTAACACGCGGGAATCCATGCAAAACGTAATAAAGTAATAATAAGAAATGGAATATTTAAGTGGAACTTTGGCCTAGAGAAGCGTGTTTTGACGTGACGTCACAATCCTTAAACTCCCCCTCCCTCTCGTCACAAAGTTGGGGAGCCCCCTCCCCATAGGTGCGTGACGTCATTTTTGGCCCATTAAATTAAAAACGGGATTTTTTTTGCCCCCCCCCCTCGGAAAAATTCCTAGCGACGAACATTAGGGGGGGGGGGCTTATGCATAAACAGTGATTCGCATGACATCTTTCATATTTTGAGGCAATGGCAGTCAGATGTATCAGCTTCTGTCTCATTTCAGCATTTCTGGACTGCTCTGTAAGACAGTCATCCCCGGATAGCTCTGTAAGACAGTCATCCCCGGATAGCTCTGTAAGACAGTCATCCCCGGATAGCTCTGTAATACAGTCATCCCCGGATAGCTCTGTAATACAGTCATCCCCGGATAGCTCTGTAAGACAGTCATCCATGGATAGCTCTGTAAGACAGTCTATCTTGATAGCTCTGTAAGACAGTCTATCTTGATAGCTCTGTAAGACAGTCTATCTTGATAGCTCTGTAAGACAGTCTATCTTGATAGCTCTGTAAGACAGTCATCCCTGGATAGCTATGTAAGACAGTCTATCTTGATAGCTCTGTAAGACAGTCTATCTTGATAGCTCTGTAAGACAGTCTATCTTGACAGCTCTGTAAGACAGTCTATCTTGATTGGTGGCCTTCACGAGTGTATACAGTGGTAGCTCGAGATACGAAATTAATCCGTTCCAAATGAAAAATAATAGGTATACAAATTTTAATGTGAACCCTTACCTTTCGATTGAGGCGATGTGGCGAAGTGTCAGAGAAGGCAGTAGGGGAGGAGAAAGATGAAAATGTACAAACTTTACTTGAATTAATTCTAAATAAACACTTAGATCTATATTTATTACAACTCAACACTAAATATACTTGCTTTTATTTTTTCTTTTCTTAAATGAGTCAGGCAAATGTCATGGAACTGCGCAACTTGACATGTTAGAAACTTTTCAGTCACATGATGCCCGCTGATGTTCGTATCTTGGAAAATAAAATTCATCGAGTTGTCTTTCGTATCTAGGATGTTTCGTACCTTGAAGGATTCGTATCCCGAGGCACCACTGTACTCCTAATCATACGCTAATGGCCGTGGTGTCACAGCTGATACACAATGTGTGACGTCACAGCAGACACAACTGTGATTGGTAAATGTAATATGATGGGCAAATCCTGCAATGAAATTGAAAACAAAAATTGATGTGAAAATAGATGGCGGAGAAAGGTCAACGAGTGAACTCTGCAATAGTTCACAAGATCTGACTATAGGCACAACAAGGAAAAATCCATTCACGTAAAAGGGGACTTTGGCACCTGTCCATCGTGTTGAGGCTTTACATCCACCGTCTGGATCTGTGTGGGAATGACAGCCACAGACGTTATCAGGTGTAAGAGCCTCGAAGAGCTAATAGGAATGCATCCGACATCCGGCGTCACCGCATCTATCAAAGAAAAAGGCGTGCGTTGGTTGGGAAAAGATCCTCTGTAAACAGGTTGTCTTGGTTGGCACCAGCCAGGATAGGCTTTGAAGAATCAGCTGCTTGGAACAAACACGCAGTTTTAAACAGCCTGTAAATCAGAATTTCTGGGCGTGCAGTAGAGAATAGTATAAATCTGGCACCTCCGTGACATGAGACAAAAATCGGTACATTTAGTACTACTTAATAGAACTTTCTACATTTCAACACAAAACAGAGACACTCAGAATACGGTATAATCCAGCGGCGTAGCGTGCGTATGTTCCGCCCGCGGCAGAACCAAAATTTGCCGCCCCCACCCAAACGAAAAAAAATATGTTAACGCTGTAAAGTAAATAGACTCTATAGTTTTTGTTATAAAGTAATAAAGACACTATAAATGTGTATGTTAGAGATCTAAAGAAAAGCTTTATTTCTTTAATAAAGTTGAAATTATTAAAGAAATACAGCTTTCCTTTTTATTTCTAAAAATTATGTTTTTCCTTATGGCACAATCTTTCGTGTATCACTGATTTCAGCCTTGCCATGCTCAATGGCCAAAATTGAAATAGCGATAGATTAGACAATTTTGGTGTGATCGTTATTGATTGAAATTAATATTTCATCAACTTAATTTTATAAAAGCTATTTTAAAACCTAGTATTACTTAAAACAATTACTTGTAAGCAATGTTCAAATTAATTATATTGTTTTAGGAAAGGTAACTTTGAGCCTTAATAAACTTTAATAAATAAACTGGTCTTGAATTCTGTAATTGTTTTTATTTGAACCCATGTTGTTAAATAGTCTTTGCTTGATAATGCCATTGGAATACTCTAATTGAAAGGCAACATTCAAAGTCCAGCAGATGGCCTAATATACGAAAATTGTATCTGTTTTCTACATACCTCCCAAAATCTCACATTAATTTCTACAGTAATCTCATCTTATGAAAAATAAAACTTTCTTCTCAACTGTTTTTCTAAAATAATATATGGATACATATTTTGGATCACCAAAAAATTTACTCTCTGGTACTTTGACTTGAAGACAAAATGAGGGGTGATACCGCAATCAGGCTTCTAAAAAAATTATATGGAAAAGACGTAAACAGGGTAAGGGTTAGCCTGACAGGACGTAACAAAACAGCGAACGTTTCGGCAAAGAGCCTTTTTCAACGGACATACAAAACACAAATACAACGAACATAAAAGATAAAAATTAGAAACTTACTTCCGACTTTTCCGGCATCCTTCCGTCTCGTGAGACGATGGTGCATCACCGTTGGGTTGGGTTGCATTTTCTCGAGTGGCTGTGCAGTCCTATCCTTGAGTGACAGTCTTTGCCACAGTTTTTACACACGAGTTCTGTGCTTAGAAACTTAGCTGCGGTGAAATCCAAAGACTTTCTTCGATTCTTTATCTATTTCTTTATTTATGTTATTTTCTTCTAAGGGTTTTTTTTTTATTTCGATAAAAATCTCGACTTTCTTATAATGTTTTTTTCTTAGAAACTAATTAACTAATTTTCCGCCCCTGGCAAAGTGCCGCTCGGGGCATTTGCCCCCCCCCCTCGCTACGCCACTGGTATAATCGTTTTACTTAGTAAGCTACATAATAAATGACATCAAATGTGAAATTGAAGAAATCCTTAAAAATGCACTTTAACTTAAGATTATCCAACAAAAAGAAAATTGCTTAGTATTAAGGCATTGAATCTTGGGTAAATACTTAAACATAAAAAAAAACCTTGAACGCAATGCTGATTCGGCAGACCCCGCTAAGTGGGTTAACTGCCATTGAAACAAAACTAATAAAAGCAGTTAAAGAGGGCCCGTAACTCTACATACTATTAACATAACAATATACAAAAACTATGGGCGATAACCGTCATCTGTATAGATCCCAGATTACAAAAGATGATGATTATGAATGGGATGATTTTTTTGACATATATGTGTCCATCTCACTGTAATACACGTATGCACAATGCACAGTGTCCTGGTGCAATTCTCACTGTAATACATGCATGCACAGTGTCCTGGTGCAATTCTCACTGTAATACATGCATGCACAGTGTCCTGATGTAAGTAATTCTCACTGTAATACGTGTATGCACAATGTCCTGGTGTAAGTAATTATCACTGTAATACGTGTATGCACAGTGTCCTGATGTAAGTAATTCTCACTGTAATACGTGAATGCATAGTGTCCTGATGTAAGTAATTCTCACTGTAATAAGTGTATGCACAATGTCCTGATGTAAGTAATTCTCACTGTAATACGTGTATGCACAGTGTCCTGATGTAAGTAATTCTCACTGTAATACGTGAATGCACAGTGTCCTGATGTAAGTAATTCTCAATGTAATAAGTGTATGCACAATGTCCTGATGTAAGTAATTCTCACTGTAATACGTGTATGCACAGTGTCCTGATGTAAGTAATTCTCACTGTAATACGTGTATGCACAATGTCCTGATGTAAGTAATTCTCACTGTAATACGTGTATGCACAATGACCTGATGTAAGTAATTCTCACTGTAATACGTGTATGCACAATGTCCTGATGTAAGTAATTCTTACTGTAATACATGTATGCACAGTGTCCTGATGTAAGTAATTCTCACTGTAATACATGTGTGCACAGTGTCCTGGTGTAATTCTCACTGTAATACGTGTATGCACAATGTCCTGATGTAAGTAATTCTTACTGTAATACATGTATGCACAGTGTCCTGATGTAAGTAATTCTCACTGTAATACATGTGTGCACAGTGTCCTGGTGTAATTCTCACTTTAATACATGCCTGCACAGTGTCCTGGTGTAATTCTCACTTTAATACATGCCTGCACAGTGTCCTGGTGTAATTCGCACTGTAATACATGCATGCACAGTGTCCCGATGTAAGTAATTCTCACTGTAATACGTGTATGCACTGTAGATCTGGCGTGGCTGTCCTCTCTAACTCAAGTCCTACTATTACAACAACTAACAAGATATGGGTGAGACTGCATCCAGGCTTATACATAAGTTGACATGTGGCATGCAAACCTGAGCCTGACAAGACGTCCCACAAACCGGTTATGTATGAGCCTGACAAGACGTCCCACAAACCGGTTGTGTATGAGCCTGACAAGACGTACAATAAACCAGTTATGTATGAGCCTGACAAGACGTCCCACAAACCGGTTATGTATGAGCCTGACAAGACGTACAACAAACCAGTTATGTATGAGCCTGACAAGACGTCCCACAAACCGGTTGTGTATGAGCCTGACAAGACGTACAACAAACCAGTTATGTATGAGCCTGACAAGACATCCCACAAACCGGTTGTGTATGAGCCTGAAAAGACGTCCCACAAACCGGTTATGTATGAGCCTGACAAGACGTCACACAAACCGGTTATGTATGAGCCTGACAAGACGTCCCACAAACTGGTTATGTATGAGCTTGACAAGACGTCCCACAAACCAGTTATGTATGAGCCTGACAAGGCGTCCCACAAACTTGTTATGTATGAGCCTGACAAGACGTCACTAAACGAATGTTCAGAGTCAAACTCTCTCATTTGTTATAAAATAAAATGAACACTTTTTATTAGAAAAGATAGCAGCTGAGTAATAAAATTTATAATTTTTTTTTTTTGCAATACACATAAATATTAGTACCTGAACTTTCTGAATCAGTTTTCCATAAGCAATATTATTCTATCTGGTCTATGTATTGTCATTACCCAATGTTAGTAACCTCTCTTCAAATTGTACAAGGAACAAATGTTCTCGAAAACATAACCAGTGCGACAATCTTATACTGTCACATAGAGTGCCGTAAATCACGGTAGGATTCGTAGTACAAGCATAGCCCTCTTTGATTCTTAATAGTTTCATACGGAAAGTCCATTTACCGCACATACTCGTTCCATAGTCCATTCGTTCATAAGCCAACCCCTGTCTTTTGGAAGAGTCTAGTAAAAATTGTGTAACCTGCTCGTAAGCCAGCCCAAAATATAATAGGAATGTGTTTACAAAATGGTACACTTAAAAAAAACAACTCCAAACTAAATCGTTTATAATAATTGTTTACTTTGTACTACCTATCTTTGTCTTTGTTATCCAAGAGTTACCGACTAACCGTTTTTTGTTAATTAAGTTAATTGTTTTTATTTTTTTTTTTTTTTGGGG
>MUZC01001659.1:642342-677610 GCA_002072015.1 Radix auricularia
GGTAAAAAGTTGCGAAAGCGCGTAAATTAAAATTCGTTGTTGAAAACAAAATGTGTAAATCAATTTATTCAAACATTAAATAAATAAAATGAGTTAATAATGTAAGTGCAAATGTTTAATATTATTTTATAGCTTCTGGTAAAGCAGTTAAATCTTGTACAATGTAGAAAAGTACTGTGATGATCTACAACAGCGGTTCCCAGACTTTTTTTTACCCATGGACCCCGTTTTATAGTCAAAAACTTTCAGGTGAAAAAAACTACATAAATGCATAGTACAAAAATCCAAACAGCAATTGAGAAGTATTTATTGAAATAATAACTTAAAAATAAAATTTAAAAAAAACCCAATAATTTATGACTTGAATGAACCTGATTATATTTCCTGAGTGTTTTTATAGTTTGTGAGTAGCAACAGCCAATGCAAACGAGCACTAATTTTTTTACTCGGTTTCTAGTTTTTGTTGTTGTTTGTTTGTGTGTGTGATGAGGTTCATAATAACAGCACTGAATCCTTATTTTACTAAATAGGAAGATGGGAAAGCAGTCAACAAATTTTGTACAATAACCCATAATTCAAGATATAAAATTGGGATATTTTATAGCCATAATGTGTGATATCCTTGAGCAAAAATTGGTTTAAGCTCCTCATGTGTGCATATTTCAATAAGCTGCTCCTGTAATAGTATTGATTCCTCTGTGTTCGGAATCTTGAGTTTGTCCACGCGCAAAAGGTTTCAACATCTAATAGAGAATATCCAAGTGAAGAACCGCTACGAATATTTGGTTCCAATCAATTTTAATTTTCCATGGACCTCCTGAACGGTGCCACGCACCCATGGGGGTCCATAGGGAACACTTTGGGAACCACGGATCTACAATAACACCGCTATTCAATGTACATGCATAAATCTCCTATGACCCGCTCACAAGCCGACCCCCCTCCCCCCCAAATCTTTCCCCCTAGATTTTGTCCAAAAAAAAATGGTCTGCTTTAGAATGAGTATATACGGTAATAATACTTTGAAACTTTCAGTGCTTATGTGGTTTAAAAGAAGAGAGGCAGCGGTATACCCGACAAGCATATCCTTAAGAATATCAAGTATTACTACTTAAAATTCTGTTTGGCCACACTGGCTGTCAACAGGATGGACTGGGCTGTAGAGCCATAGCATCCTAGAGCCTAGATGTATGGTCAGTGTAAACATGGTGGTGCTGATAATGGTGGTGCCATGTGTAGTATTATTAATCATTAAATCAATTCTAATCAAATCAAGAAGCTGATACTATTACTATTTCATATTTTAATATTACATCACACATCCCCAAACAACTCATTTTTTCTTTCACAACACAAAAATAAATACTCACATCAAAATTGTATTACATTAATTTTAATTAGCTTCACTTTTCATTTTTAAAAATGTTGAAATACGTTTTTAAAGTTTTCAGTTCACTTTTCATGTTTTAGTTGTTAGATCCAAAGAACTCCACAATTTTACCCCATTGCATGTCTTCAATGTAACAATACAGAATAAAGCCTTTAAACACAAGTGTTACAACACCACACAACAGTTCAGCAATAACAGCATAATGGTCAGGGAATAAACTATTCAGATAAATCATATTTAAACAAGTCAAATTATTTCATTTCAAATCACCGAGTCCCAGAAAATGAAGCCCCCAGTTTCTGCAGTTAAGAAAGATACTAAAGCATCATTCACCTCAATAAAGTAAGTAATTATATCAGATAGGTTAAAAATAGTATAAAAACTGTGAGATACGGCAATGGATGAGTTTTCCATGCATTTCAGCCATACAATTTTCAGTGGATTTAGCAAATTAATAATTTTGCACTTGACTGTAATAACAAATTTCAATAAAAAGCTAAAACCCTAGTTCGAACAGTAAACCATAATTTCAAATAATTTTTTATGCAATTCTTGTTTTGAAAAATTTATTCGAGTATGGGGGAAAAGCATTTATAAACAAATGAAAAACTTATCAACAGCAGTCAACAATACAGGAACATGTATTACTACAGCCTGCCTGGTTAACTGAAGAATATTATTCTAATTAAAGCACAAGTGTCATCAAATTCACAAGTTTAAGAATATAACAAGAATTTGACTTAAAACAAGCTAATGAAAGATGATATCCATCTCAAAATAACATACTAAATAAAATGCAGCTAAGGGTAGATAATTCTTGAAAAAAAAATTAAGATGGCAAAGTTGAGTGTTTGTATTCAAGACTTAGAAATTTAATGATGAATTGCTTAAATTGCTAGCTTTTTTTCTCTAAAATGTTTATGATGATGCACAGTTTTTTGGGACTTTTGTAATTTTATATTATAACAAAAAAAATCCAAAAAATCTTACCATTAAGTATGATTAAGAAACTCAACCACAATAAAAAATCTGCTTAGAATATATTTGAAAAATAATTGCTTAATTTTTGCCCAATTAGCACTGTCCATTCAGATAGAACATTATGGAAAATTCACACTTATAGAAATAAAAGACAATCTAAAAAATTATAATCAGAAGGGGAAATGCAAAGCCAAGAGAAAATGGCTACCTCACTTTAGAAAATATCTTCTATTCAAGTTACCAATATCCCTTTCTAGCCCACTGAACTAAGCTCCAGAAAAGCATCCCATAAAACCCTCAATTGTAGGAGCATAGGTCAACAATACATATAACAAATCCAACTAGACTCAAATATTTTGAACATGTGAGAAAATGGCAGCAAAGAGAAAGACCCTTCAACTTAATGCTTACGCGACCGGGTCGTTAAATCTTTCTCGTGCCTCAACCATATTCCGATGGTTAAAAAAAATCAAAGTGAAATAATGGGAAGGGGTGGGGTGGGGAATAAATAAGCTACTAGTTAAAAAATATTACACATGTGAAATATGGGCCTATTATATTCATACACAAATACTCAACAATGAATAGCAATATATACAGGTCAATCAATAAAACATAGTGAAAGCTGAGGAAAAAAATTGTTTCAATAATAAGAAAACTCAACTAAACTAAAAAAAAAAATATAATTTATAAAACTTATTTACAAGTTCTGGGAAATAAGTCACAATGAAACCTGCAAAACACGAAGGCATGAAAAAAGAGACAGAAGCTCATGGGGTAATATTGTGAGTAATCTTGTACCATAACTCAATGACATCACTTCAAAATCCAACACAGTATTAGAGTTGTAAAAGGCAATTATCAAATGTCTTTTTTAGCTTTAGATAATCATGAGCTTTTCAAAATGAGTCAACAAGCTGATACTTGGTAAGTGCCCAATTTGAAAACGTCAAGTTGATGCCTACTTGTACTTTTTTGGCGTCCAAAATATTAAAAAGAAATGACCTCAACACTGTGTTAGAATTTGTTGTATATTTAAACTTTTCTAAAATTCAAAATGCATTATTATAAAAAATAAATATTTTCCCTGGTGTCTTTTCTAATTTGAAATCTAGTCCATTGTCTTAAATAAATGATCAATTCTTACATCAGTAGCTGTTGCTTGACATTAACTGAAATCAAGTTAAACATTCAGTTATTGGAAACATTGAAATCAAAAAATTAATTTAACAAATCAACGTTTATCAATGGAAAAAAAAAAAATGCCAAGAAAAATTATTAATGATTCTTTTTTTGCCACTCTCATCTTCACATATTTAGGCACATTTGTCAACCAGGTATTCTCACACTAGCAAAAGCAATCAGACCATTCAATGTTCTTTGAGACAATCCATTAATGATGTAAACAAGAGGAAGAAAAGATCTGTGCGTTGCCTACCCATCCATTTTCTTTTTACTATAATTATCATGTTTATAAAATTTTTAGGATGTTTTTTTTCCTTACCATGTCTCCTTTAAATGGGACACAAGCAGTTGCCGCATTTTGAAAATCTTTAGAAAAATTGCAGTTGTTTTACAGAAAAATGCAATCATACTCATGAACAGACATTCAATATCAAAATAATTTGACTAAGTATAACCTTTTGAGTTAATTCTGATTTATAGTAAAAATTGTATTTCAACTGAAAATCTGTCCTCGTTTTGATAGATGCAATATATTCACAACTGGCATAATAATTCAATCAATGGAAGATTATAAGATTGGCATTTCCATAAACACATGCAAAGAAAAAATTATGTTGCTCTAAAATAAAAACACATGAAGAAAATCCTTCTATCAGACCACCTATCATTCAGATTACTAGACGTACTGTACAGTGGTTCAACAAACACTGACATAACCGCACTGTTTTTTTGTTTTTTTTCACATATGTTTAACACATTGTTTTTACACCCATCTTTTACACAGAGGCAAACTTTACCCTTGATGGACTCTGCTACTCAAATTCTCTCTTCTCAACCAAACAGTATCACAATCAATTTGAAGTTCATAAAACAAAAACGTTTGTAGTTTTTTTTTTATATATATATTAAAAAAAAGGAAATTTGGAAGGGAAGGGTGAGGGAAAATAATTGGTAGGAGGAACAACAAACTTTTTTATATGTGTATTTTACGTTCTATATACAATAATAACATGATGGGTATTTGTATATGAAATCACATAAACTTACAAAATCAAACTTCAGTAATACCATATGATGTGTAATTCTAAAGAAATACTTTTATTTTGAAGAATTATTTTCATAAACTAAGTCCTTGATTCAAATGAATCAACTATTGTATAAAATAACACACAATTTCGGCTGATGTAATAAAACATATTATCCAAAAGCCTTTCTGCTGATTATTCCTGTTAATGACATTGATTGTTAAACTTTTTTCTGACCTATTAAAAACAATTAACTAACAGCACAAAAACAAGTCAGTGTTAAATATGAACTGTAAAACTTAAAACAAATAATATGTGAAATCATATACAAATACTTTAAGCATACACAGTTACCAATTGACAGCACTATAATATCTTGAATGTAATGAGACAAACTGAAATTAGATTAGAAGTTTGCCATCACTTTGGGTGAGGGGCAGCAAAACCCAAACAAACATCTCAGTTTTGGCCATGTGTTTTTAAAAAACTGATGTGGATACATTGACAATATCCTATAGAAAAGTTAGATAATTGACGCTGCTATTAAGCACACATAAACAACTGACACAGATATCCCTGGAATACAAAATGAACCCCCAAACACATTAAAAAAGTTAAAACCTCATCTGTGCTATCAATGAACCTAGTGTGTTTCTTGCATTCGTATCTTCTTGTAACAAGATTCCCAGAATCCAAAAAAATCATTTTGGTTACTGGCGTATATACATATGACTTAATAGGCTCAAGACTATAAACAATGCAATATGTAGAGCACAACAGGTAAGTCAATAACACTGAGTCATCTGAGAAAGCATTCAATACTGTTAGAGATGATCAGTACACATACCTGCTTAACAATGTATTCATAATTTATATTGGAGAATAATCACCTATGTACAATGCTGTTTTGCATTAACACATTTCACTCACTTTTATTCCACTATTTCCTATAAATGAAGTTTTTAAGAGTGCCAGCAAAAATCAAATATTCTTTCGGTAGAAAATTAGCCTTGTGCTTAATACACATAGCACATATTTTCAGGACATAGCTTACTTTTGCTTCAAGAAAGTTTGTTTTTGAATTTTTTGTTTAAAGAGCCAGAGCATAACTAACCCATTCAGCCTAGTCAGGTCAGAAGCCAGTGCCTAACTGTTAGGACCCAGAATAAAAATATTTTTAAAACTTTGGTAATTTTGCTCTAAATTTTTTTTTTACTGTCACAACCCCGTACAAAATACAAAAAAATATTTTAAAAAAATAAATGAATAAAACCAACACAAAGAAATGCAATAGTTTAAACACAAAATTATAACCCTATATTTTTCATTGATATCAATTAATATTAAAACAACTGATTAAAATAGTATTAAAATTAAAAAATATAAATGATTGTGTACATCTAGGATATATAAATATATAGATATATTTGACTGAGCAATATGAAAGGTGCACATTGACAAAATCAAGACAAATCTGCAGCATAAAAAATTGTCTCTGCTTTCACTAAGAAAAGAAGTGTTTAGTATAATAGAAAAACTTGTCAATACTATACACTTTGAACGGACCAAGCTTCCTAATAATTGATCAAATTAATTAAATTAATGCATCAATTCATTCTCATTGCCTTTTAACAATTATCCATTATGCTTAAGACAAGATGGTAAGTAATATGACAAACAAATATTACTTAAATAATATTTATCTCTGCTGGTGATGTAAACATTGAAAACTTGTTTTCTGCATGTTAATCATATGTTGATAGAATAATACAATTTATTTCCACACCTCAGCTCTAAGCTAGTTATAACTACAAATTTTAAAACAGATTCACTGATTTTCTTGTAAAATATACATCTTAATTATTATTGTTAAAGCAAAAGTTAACATTCAGTGCAATAATACAATTTTGTTTCAGAGTAAAAACATTCATTTAAGCTTTTATTATTGTCTTTATCATGGCAAAGCTGTCCAGCACCGGGGAAGGTATTGATGGCTATTATACCAACATGTCACAATCTACCACAGGACAGAGGAAATGATTTTTAAGAGAAAATAAAGAGTCAGCCCTCCACCAAAGAGTGAATTTTGATGGAATGCTTCACAAAGTTGAGAACAAATTTTAATATATTCTGCTGGATATAATTCAGTTTTAAAAATAGTCTTAGGTTCAATGAACTCTTAATGACAAGGAATTTTGAAACATGCACCTGAGCTGTACCCAATAATATACAGTTTGACCTTAAACTTGAATAATAGATTGTGATGAACTTTAAGAATGAACTTGAATTAAAAAATACAGTAATCCAATTTAGTATTAGTCAATTACTGCTGTAAAATTGACAGTCCTTTTAGTTAGACAAAATGTTGATTTCAATTATAGAAACTATCAAAACAATGTATTTTTGGGTACCAAATGTCATATCAGAAAGGGGAAAATTAGAATAGCAAAAACAACTATGAATTGCAAAAAAGTTAACCTATTTATACTAAAGAAAAAAAAACATATTTGTTTGATATAGACCTGTTGCTATTTAAACTAAATAAGCTACCATTAAAAAAAAAGACCCATAGGTGCAGATTTTTTAAAATTTCACTCTTAAAATGACTAAGAAAAAGTAAAACTACGAAGCAAAAATTTAAAAAACTGCAATTAACAATAAGCACAGAAAAAAATGTGATGAACAAGAGAAAATATAGAAAGTTAACAAGGAGGCCAAGTAAGTCATTAAATATACCCAGACACTAAGGAGCTCAAGTGCTCATTATAGACGAGCAAGATATACAGGTACATAATCATTATTGTAAGAAATGATAAAAGCAACATCATTACATTCATACCCTCATTAAATATTTAAATAATTCTTTCAACTTGATTTTTTTTCTATGTACAAGCCATATTTTTCTCTTTTTGAAAGCAATTTTTTCCTGTTTATAAAAGCAAATGCTTCACAATACAAAAACAAACAAAACACTATATACAATGGCATTATAATATGTAATGGCAAATTATTATTGAGTTATCAGAATGGAAGCATTTCAGGGAGAATGATAATGGAAAAAAAAGTAAAAAAAGACAGAAATTACTTAATCTTTAACCCTGATTTTAATGAGGATGCTAGACTTATTCACTGGTCTCAATGATGGATCCAACAAATGTGCATAAATAAATGTTGATGTAATTAACTCAATTATGATGTTCATAAAAATTATAAGCTTACTAATATATGTTAAAAATATGCACCTTTTTTTTATTTCTCTAAAATTTGCTAATGGCAAAATCAGACCACCCTGCCCATACAAGATAATAATTAAAAAATAAAATTTAGCAAAGGATTTCCGACGGTTAAATTACTTTCTCTGCAAAACATGCAACTACAAAAGATATAACATGCAAACACCAATTATACTGACCTCAAGTTCCTTAACTATATTTAAATAAAACACCAACAACCAGTAAGCCAAATTAGATACCCTTCTAGCTAATGCAGAACTTATGCATTCAAATATTTAATGGTATAATCTTTAAAACATATTTTATAAGTTTGCAGAAACTTGGATGAATTGAGTAATTCATCAGTTAAAAAGCAAAACAAAGCATAATAAATAGCATGTTCTGAATTGGGGTATAAATTTGAGAAAATTTGTTTTCAATTTCATACTTAATTCATGATTATAATTTATAATCTAAAGTTAATTTTGAAATTTTGCATTTTAAATTTTCATGAATATCAGGGATTAATAAAATAATGCACAAGTATTGAAGAAGAAAAAACCCTAAAAGAATGCTATCATATTTTTTTAAAGTAGGAAAAAATGAAATTAATTTATCTTTCATTTGTTTTTCTTAAAAACATGCTTTGGTATGATTAAGTTAGGGAAACTATAAAACCAAATTATATCAAATTAAATAGTCAAATCACTTATTATTTTGTTCCTGAATGGTTGATATCACGGAGAATAAAAGCACATTAAATTTGTATTTTCTTCTTCAACAATTTAACAATTTCAATTAAGTTAAAAGCAAAGAGATCATGACAAAACAAATAATTTTAAAACTAAATAGTGGTATTGATTTTTGAATGGAGTGTTGCAACTTAAAATAACTTTTTAAAAAAAGTAGGGGAAAGTAAGGATGCAATATTAATAATGAAAAAGAAAAGAGTTATAAACGGAAACATCTCTATAGGATTAATCACATGCATAGAAGTTCATTTTAAAAAGTAAAGTGTATGGGTTTAAGCATAAGCAAGTGCTAAGTTAAATAAAATAAAAACTAACTTTTAAAAATAAAAGTAGTGAGTGTATCTTCTATTTTATCTCACACAATAAGCAATAGATTTTAAATGTGACACAAAGACATAGTTACTTATTTTTGGGAGTTTTTTTCGCCGTTCAGAGTGCACACGAAAAAATATTTCATTTCACCTCTGAGAATGGTTAAGAGAAAACCATTTCGAATAAGTTAAGTGGACATTTGAAACTAAGGGCATAAACAGGGACTGCTTGTATATCTGATTTTTAGATGTGCGCAAAATTAACATGATTTTGTAAAGATTTCACAAAGTCCCAAACCCTTCTTAAAATCTTTTTTTAAAGAGATAATCCTTTCAACAAATGAATGTTAAAATAAAATTAATGTTTAAATAACATCTTATACCATTACATTAGCCAAATCTTCAATTGCATTAATACTGCATGAGATAAGTAAAGATAATTTTAAGGAAAAGCACCTTAAGAACATCAATTGTGTAAATGGTGCATTTTCCTTTTTCCTTGTGGATGTTAAAAGAAAAAAAACCACATTACAACTGATAAGTATGAATGTACATGTATATATATATATATATATATATATTTGTGTATATATTTTTTTTGATGATCATGAAGTTATCCAAGCAAAGAAATGGTAATTGACCGCCACTGACTTGGGAACAGTTTCACTTTTTATTTAAGCATGTGATATAAATTGTACAAACAACTGGCCAATTTTGGTCATCGATAGCCACAAACGAATCACAAAATTTTTTTGCTTTCTTTTTTTTTTTAAAATTAATTTTTTTATCAGCCACAAGGTATCTTTCAGGCCCGTAAATTCATTTGGAACAAACATGAAATCGAATCAAGTTGAAAGTATCTGTCCACCCAAAGGGCTTAGTTTACCAAATTTAGATCTCTCAAAAATATATATATTAAAAATGACAAATGCTCCATTAACAGATTACAAACCACATTTGAGCTTCCCAGGACAGTATCTCTCACAACACCTCCACCTATGATTTTCAAGTTCTGATTACAATTACATGAAAATTTTATTTCAAAATCTCAATGATATTAATGATGCTGCAACAACCATATAAAAATAGAGCCATATTCCCAGTTATATTTACATATTGCCAAAACTATTCTGACATTAAAGAAAATTGGAAAGCAAAAAAGAAAAACACTAAGCAAAGTCCAAAATGAGGCTAAAATGAAAATAAATGCCCATTTGCGCAAAAGAAAACTCCATAAAAATGCATCCAAATCATGAATCCCAATAATTCACAATACGCACACATGGAACAGGCCATGTCTACTCTTGTCCCTCCAACAGAAATTTCATGTGTTGTCTTGACTTGTAAGAATGTACACACATAATCCACTGGTTGCAAATCATGCATCAACAATTTTTATCGAAAAACAATTCGAAAACACTAAAAGCTGAAGCACTGAAAATTTCACGTCATCAAAGCAGTCATCCTCATCTTCTCCATTTTTCTCAGCACTTAACAAATTGGCGGCCGAAGAAACAAACTCTGAGTAAGCCATGTTAAGGATGGTCACTCATAACGATGGGGATGAGACCAAATATTATTAAAATTAATTAGTTAGTTTATATGGAGGGTATCATACAGTCTTGAAATACCGTCCTTTGTTTTGGATATATGTAGAGTGGGGGTGCAAATGATATTTCGCTATGTTATTTTTTCCATACTGATATAAGTTATGAGATAGACTAGAATCACTTTGGCCGCGGTTCAGGTTTTCGTCTGTCAAACTTATTCGAAGTCCGGTTTTCTTTTGAGTTCCTTCGGCTACCATTTGCTGGCCGTGAGGATGGCGGTGGCCCATCAGCACGAGGCAAGTTGTCTTTTGATGACCCACGAGGGGCTGAGCGTGAACCTTGTTGCTGCCCACTTTGGTAGTTTCCCTGTTCTCGGAAGGCATTTGATGATTGGTTGGATGATCTGGTTCCACTAGATGTGGCAGTGTTGTTGGTTAGGGCAGACGATGGCCCATTAGGGGTCCCTGAGTTTGGATTGGGGCTTGATGACCCACTTGTATACTCAATAGCATTGGCACCATTGGCAGCTTCCCTATTCTTCTGAGCAACCATTTGGGCATATGAAAGTTTTGGAGCATCCAGCTGACAAGAAGAAAAAAAATCATTTATAAAGAATGACAATGAGATTTGTGCAATTTAATCTACATATTCATTATAAAAAAAAAATTAAGATGAAAATTACAAATTAGTGTGGACAAAAATTTATTGTACAGCTAATAGAACACATGTTTAATAAGTGGCAATCAACAGGTCAAATAAATAGCAATAAAGTTTTCTACCAAAAATTAAATTATTGTCTTAACCCTTTGAGTCCTGCCCTCCTGCGCCTAATTTTACCCTATGCCTGGGTTCCTGAGCATTTTATACCTATTTCATAATAGGTCATGTTTAAGTGGCGACTGAGGAAAAACCGTGAAAGATAACACCATGAAATTAAGTATGCAAGTAAAAGAATAGGTCTTCCTGAACTCTAGCACAAAAATTCAACTTTAGTATGCCAGTAGATCCAGCAGGGGCTCCCTCTCTTTATACACAAGTAGAGTTTACATTTGGGACACGCCCCTTTCGATCAGCTGATCCCCTCGACACACCTTCATTATCGGTCTCATTTTTTTTATCCCTATCTGAATCCTCCAAATCATTATCATAATCTAATTCTGACAAATCTTTTTAAAAAAAGTTTAATTTCTTGTGTTGAGAATAAGAAAGAACGTTGACGTTTTATCCCAAATGGACCAGGTTGGGGCTCGTCATGATCCATGACCAAAAAAAAAAATTTTTTTTCTCACAAACTCAATGTAAATATTGTAAACACACGTTCAACAAGGGCGCAGACATCTTGGATAAACTCCTAACTAAGGTTGTTAAGACCGCTCGTTTTTGAGGACCGACTAACCATTCAAAAAAAGACTGGTTAACCGGTTAACCGCTCGTCCTTATATCCCTAATGTTTTGAGACCCATTTGAGAACTAACAAGAGAATGTTGTCGCCTGGCATCGTCTGATGGCATCAAAGCCCGCTTCCCCCCCCGCTTGCGTTCAGCTCTTTCCGCATGCCCCTCAATTCAAAGCATTTTTTTAATCCAAAAAATTAACTAAACAGTGATGGTTAATTGTCTTTTTAATATTTTATTTTGGGTACTCGTAGTTCACCGGTCTAAATAAGAGGACAGGTTCAATAGTTCGTTAAAGTTAGCAAGGTTTTTTCATTAGTTTCAAAAAACCAACGCCTCGCCCCGTCCTTTGTGACGTCATGTTTACCTCTCTTGTGTGTGATGCCGATCAACTCGCATATTAAAATTAATAATATAATAAAATTATAAAGCTACGATAGAATGGAATTTATTTTAAAAAACATTATTTTTCGATCGTCAACTCGCCAGAATAATTTAATTTTGCGACGCACATGTTCCCCCTCCCCGTTTTTTTCTGTTCAAATAGGGTTTGAGCTACACTCGGCGTACTATTACTAGTATTAATGTGGTAATCAAATGCCTTTGACTAGCAGGAAAACTGTCACTAAAAGACCGAACTCGAATTTGTGGGCCGATTAATCGCCCGGTATCTTTGCTACGTCTTTCAAATACCTCTCGTAATATAGGTACATGTACTTCACTAAGCGGCCGGTCATCTTTATTCATGACCGTAGGACCGCCTAACCCAAAAGAAAACAACAACAAACCTAGCGATAACGTAGTGAAAAAAAAACAACACAAGCGGTAACGCCTCTCCCTCTCGCTTTGTCGCGGTGACTGTACTAGACTAACACAGTGCGCGTTAGATGTCAACAACGGTCAAGGCCGAGGCTGTTTCTATTTATATTAATTATAGTCTGTTTCTTATAAAGACAAAGAAAGCTATAAGAGCATATGACCCCGTGACCTATCCGCATTTTCTGATCACCNGCCGATTAATCGCCCGGTATCTTTGCTACGTCTTTCAAATACCTCTCGTAATATAGGTACATGTACTTCACTAAGCGGCGTGCGCCGATAAGTTTTTGAATGCCTGAACTGAAACAGACTATAAACCGGTGATCAGAAAATGCGGATAGGTCACGGGGTCATATGCTCTTATAGCTTTCTTTGTCTTTATAAGAAACAGACTATAATTAATATAAATAGAAACAGCCTCGGCCTTGACCGTTGTTGACATCTAACGCGCACTGTGTTAGTCTAGTACAGTCACCGCGACAAAGCGAGAGGGAGAGGCGTTACCGCTTGTGTTGTTTTTTTTTCACTACGTTATCGCTAGGTTTGTTGTTGTTTTCTTTTGGGTTAGGCGGTCCTACGGTCATGAATAAAGATGACCGGCCGCTTAGTGAAGTACATGTACCTATATTACGAGAGGTATTTGAAAGACGTAGCAAAGATATCGGGCGATTAATGGGCTGGATCTTGGTATCGCTTTAACTCACCGCGACAAAGCGAGAGGGAGAGGCGAGGCGCATTGCCGCTTGTGTTGTTTTTTTCACTGCGTTAACGCTAGTTTTTGTTAGTTTGTTGTTGTTGTTTTCTTTTGGGTTACACGGTCCTACGGTCCCGAATAAAGATGACCGGTCCTGGTCTGAGGACCGGTTAACCGAATAACCGGTTAACCGTTAACAACCTTACTCCTAACCAAACGAAACATTTGATTGGCTGTTACAGGCAAAACTAAACCAATCCACGTAATTGTACTATCGCGAAACTGCTATACCGGTGGTGAGGTTTATGAAGCGATTACTGCTACCACCGGTATACCAGTGGCGGGGGCTCAAAGGGTTAAGATAATATAAGAAAAAAAATATTTTTAAAAATACTTTTGTGATGACTTACTTGCCTATAGAAAGCCCTACCAATACAAAAAGTTTTAAGTACAAACCTTGCACTTGAAAAGTATATGGAAAATTTTGAAAAAATGTTAAGCTTAGTACCAGTTTTTTAATTTATTTTTTTTAGCACAGAATAAGTATTTAGCATCAAGACAAGTTAACACCTCTTGAATCTATTCATTACTGCTCATGTAAATAAAATAATAGAGACATACAGCTACAGATGTGGCTGCGGTTGATGCTTGTGAGACCAATGTTGGCTGTTGGACTGGAGCAGATTGCTGAGACCTAATTACACCCTGATTGTGTCTATTTTCTCCTTGTCTCTGGGCCGACACTGTTGCAGGTGTGGCTACTGGGGTACTTGCTTTCTGAGACCTGAATTTAAAAATAATTTAATAAGAAATTTGTTCCTTAAAGGTTATTTTTAAAAACTTTTCATCTACAAATCTTAAAAGCAAATCTCAAGAACTAAAAACATCCTGTAAAAGAATGAACTCACAATCCTAACTTTAGATAAAATTATTAAACATTTCCATTCTTGGACAAAACTGATCTTTATTTTATTGGTTGTTAATTTTTACTTTTCAGTGATTTCATTTCTAAAGAGAGTTCTATCAAGGCCCGCATTACAACGCTTCGAGTATTAGAGCTAGAGGCACGCATTACCATGCTATGGGGCTTTAAGAGTTAATATAGAAAAAAAGAAATGGCAATGATAAAACTCTTAAACACCTTGATAATGCAGCAACTGCTGATGGCTCAGATGGAGACATGACAGAAGGGGTTTCAGACTGAAGTGACCTTGTATCTGTGGAGGTACCATCTGTGTCCACTTCCTCTTGTGAGGAAGATGTGGCATCATCATCTACAGCAGAATCTCCATCATCTCCACCATGTGTGTCAGTGGGAGTTGAAGTTACTCCATGATGAGTTGTGGGTACAGCTGCCACACAGGGAGGTGCAGGGGTGGCAACAGGGCTGGGTGTAGAAGAGGTGGCTCGTGGTGTGCCAGAGCTAACAGAGCCTGTAGTACGAGGCTTTCCCCTCACAACATCTGACATTCTGTTCTCTAAAGGGACCTCAGAGTTGGTGATGCTATTCTTTAATTTACAGAATTAAATTAAAAAAAGGTTACAAATTTAAAATTGTGACATTGGGTACATTTGACATATTGAAATTGTAATATTTAAAATACTTGTAACTACCAATTCCCCTGTCAGATTTCCTGCTTTGATATTCTGTTTCATTAAAAAAGTAAATAAATAAGTCAAATATTTTTACTTTACAATGAGTTACAGATCACTGTTGATGTTAGTGAAAGTATATTCATGTATTAAGTCCATTATTTTTTACTAAACAGATACATTTTTGGGGCCTTATTTAAAAAATGCTTATGCTCAGAAACCTTTAACTTTTTATATTTCAGTTGTGATCCATAGAATAACTAATAAAATACATTCATGTGACAGAAGAAAGATATTCTCAAATGAAAATTAATAGCTAAAATTAATAGTTAGTTAATATTAATAATTAAAAAACAACTATTATAATTGCTAATACACGAATGTCTAAGAAATTATTTTCTTCTCTACCATTAAATGAGATTTACTTAAGTCTCAGTGATAGCCCCTTAACCTATTTAATACGTTTCGCCGCAGCCTGCGCCAACGCGATTTCAGCCATGTACGTTAAGCCACTCTCTGCGTCATCGATGGCTTGTTTCATTTTATTAAATATCGGACTTTTCCATTTAACTATTTTATTAATAGCTTATAAAACTTCTATTTAGAAGAGTTTCAACTTCTGTTGAGTGCAATTTTGAAAGGATTAAACCATGTTTAGTGTATTTTGTGCTTGTTTTTTGAGTTAAAAAAGTGTTTAAACCAAAAGAAAGCTGATCGAAATGGCTTCATTGAGCACTAATCCTAGTACTAATGTGTTAATTTTTCGATCTATGTCTGAAGATCAAGCAAATAAATTGATTTGAATGGACAAATCAATTTCAAAAGACAATAAATTTAAAGACTCAGTGTCGACTGTGATTTAGAAAATTTACCATTTTGTAAATATAAGTGTAATATAATACATTGCTATTTTATTTTTTTAAAATTGAAACACGCCATGGTTAAAAATTCATAGCTTTATAATTTCTGGAGCTACTGCAATGAAACTTTCCACTTGTTTTAGATTAAGACTTATTTGGGTGAAATATGAGCTTGATTGGATTATTACTACCTGATTTATGAGCTGGTGAGTAGAGAATTTTTTTTTTCTTTTCCTATTTTGTTTTACATAAATATGCAATAATTTCCCTGAAGTTTTTTTTGGGGTAATTTTGTCTCACTTTTTAACAGTAGAAACATATTCCATTTTCAATTACCTAAATTTTGACATACAGCATGATATAGCTTTGATAAATAGTAACGCTGAAATTTTCAGTTTAAAATCATCAGGTGGAATGGATTTTTTAACCCAAAATTTAACTGCGAACCCTTAAAAAATTGGGATGTATGGAATGGGTTAATATCACTAGAATGACCCTAAACTATCTCTATGTTGTTTTTTTTTAAAAAGAAAAATAAATTCTTAAAATATTTTTAAAATATTATTACTTTATCTTTTTCTTTGAAATGTGCTTACATATTCCTTAAACCAGTCTGATTTATTGTAATAAAATTCCATAAAAAAGCCACATAAAATAAAAATTCCATTGAAATACAGTTGGACCCGGTTATATCATTGGCAAAGGTGTTAGTCGAAAAGCATCGAGATAACCGAGGATCAAGATAAAGGACAACCAATATGGCGGCAAAAGATTATCAAGTTCTTGAAATTTCTTAATGTACATGATGTGTGTTAATAAATGAGAATGTACATGCATGTGTTTTTAGAGTTGTTCCTTTTTAAAAGTACATTTTACATAACTGCGTTGCAGATTTTGTTTGATGAAATGATCGGCATGCTATAAAAATAAACATACATGTTTGCTAACAACAAAAGGCATATGCGCACCAAATGTTTATCAGTTTAATCAGGACCGGTCAATCTTAATTTGATTTCGGCAATATATTAGCTTATTCCCGGATTAATTTTTTTGTTGCTTTATGGCAGAATACCAGAGCCAACAAGCAAACGACCGTGACATTAAAGCGGTTTCTTAATAATAATATTCCGATCTATAAATAATATAAAAATACAAGTCATCACTATTAAGGGAGTTCGCTGGTGAATGATTTTTTTTTTTTGCTTAGTAAGCGTAGCATACTACCAGACAGGCGTCATTGAGGTTAGTGTCACCCTGGTCGGTGGCTCATGGTGTCACCCCCTCACCCCATATAACTCCTCCGAGTTTTCCAGGGCCAAATAACGGGAACATATAGAATTTTACGTTTTGGTGTCACCCCATCGGGGGCGGTCCGCCCCCACCGCACCCCCTTAGTGACACCACTGATACCAGAAGTAACACAGCGCAGAGAGCTGAGCGCAAGCGGGCTGCGACGTCACCAGCAGACCTTGTGACATTGAAATTTGATACCTTCACCTTCGTGGTTCTAAATAATTTAAGGGAAAATATGGACCGGACAGTAAAATGGGCTTTTCTTCTAACGATTGACCGGTTGCAAAAACAAACTGACCTGACAACAATTGATAATCGAGATAACCGAGGTTAAGTGGCAAATTTGGCTGTCTTTTGTACTCGAGATATTAGGCGACATAAAAGAAGCGACATTACTGATGCTTAGACAAAGAGAGAATTTGGCGGTTCCACTTCAAAAGCATCGACATAATAGGGTTGGCAAGATAAACGAGGTCGAGATAAGTGGGTGTGACTGTATCCAAAAAAATCCTATCACCTTGTGCCCCACTCATATTTGCAATTCAAATCAACTTGGGATATGTCTTTAATTTAAGATAAAATGAACAAAATGAGAACAAACTTACTGCAGCACCAGGCAAAGGTGGGAAAGAGTTAGCCTCCATGGTAAAATTATCAGCAGCAGCTGGTGGCTGAGAGCTGAAGTTGGCTCTGTTAGACTGGTTACGTTCACCACCTCGCTGAATGAGAGAGATAAGACAAAATAGTCATTTTTCAAATTAATGATTTGATCATGAAATCTCTAACAAAATAAATCCAAATATTTTTGGAAAAGGAACCATAATGGTGCTTATTAAAATTCAAACTATACCCAAAATGTGGATACAACAGTAGAAATAAATTGCAAAAAATTTTAAACAGGACTTTGATCTCCGTCACTTTTACTGTTTAAGTCTCAACATGAGATGCTATGATTTTCTTGTTAAAGTTGGTATACTGTACGACCCTCATTCCCTGACCTGAATAGTAAATGTATGAGATACATGGGCTGATTGATTAGAGCACTAATGTCAATTATGCACTAAATTATTGCTCAACATTTATCAGCTGACTTACTTGATTTCTAACATTCTCATCCCGTCTGTTTCTCCTTCTTCTAAGTGGAAAGAATAAGGGGAAAAAAAGCATTGATCAAGTTGCTTACAGTTGTATTAAAGATAGAAAAGATATATGCATAAATTAACTGAATAACATAATTAAAGAGTTCCTCACACCAAATTCCAGGAGTTTTTCCTAGTAGAAAATACAAAAATTCCATGTTTTTTAAATAAAAAGATTATATGACAGAAGCTCAAAAACTGATCCCTCATTGTTTTTTTTTCTCCCACCCTTAGTAAAAATCAAACTGCAGGATATTTAAAGTGAAAGTTAAATTTTTGTTGTTTTCCAGGATTTAAAGAATTAATTTATTCCAGAAGGCTGTAGGAACTCTGAAATTGTGAGCATTAAACCTTCATGAAATCACATAATATTAGATGGGAGGCATTTGAGAAAACATTTCTTTACATAGTTGAATGGCGTGAACAATGTTACAGAGACATTTTCTCTATACAGATTTTTTTCACTTGGTTTATCCCATCAAACTTAAAGGAAAGACTGCCTATAAAACAAGAAGCTTGTTAAATCTGATAAGTGGCCTTCACATATTACTCTTGACCCAATTTAAATAACCTGGCTTTAAAAGGGCACAGAAAAAAAAGACATAAATTGTTCAGACACTAGTGACAAGATAAATAATTACCTTTCAGGTCGATTGCTGGGAGGTGGCTGCTGATGATGCTGCTGATGGGAGGGTGGTGGTGGAGGCATCTGATGATGCTGTTGCTGGTGAGGGGGTGGCATCATACTGTGGGGGTGGGGATGATGATGTTGATGGTGACCAGTATGGGGTGGCTGTTGGTGTTGATGTGACTGGGGAGGCGGCGGAGGAGGTTGGTGATGGGGATGTTGGTTGTTTGTATGCTGAGGGGGATGGTGAGTTTGCTGTTGGTGGTGATGATGCTGTTGGTGATGGTGATTTGGCTGTGGTGGCTGTTGGTGGTGGTGCATGTTAGGAATAGGAGGTGGGGGTTGATGGTGATGTATTTGTTGCTGAGTCAGAGGAGGGGGGTTGCTTGTCTGTGGTGTTGGTAGAGGAGGAGCAGTTGTGGCCACAGAGATCCCAGCTTGGACCATCATTGGTTGCTGATGCTGCTGTTGTTGAGGTTGAGCTGGTTGAAAGTGTTGTATACTGGCCTCAAGAGCAGTAGGATTAACTAGAGCAGTTGTTGCAGTTACCGTTGTTGCGGTATGCTGTTGTTGTGTCACCATGGGTGTCACAAACTGGTGTGTGGATTGCACCATCTGCTGTGGGGCCATCACCTGCCCCACCTCATCTCTTGAACGACGTTGCACATAACCCCCAGTCTGCTGAACGACACCAGTGTTGACATTACCATCAGCACTACGTGGACTAGCTCTGGATGTTGCACTCGAAACTGATACCACTGGGGGCCTCTCTGATGCACCCCGTTCAGTAGGCTGCTGTCTGTTAGAACGCTGTGGCCTATTGGTTTTAAGGAGTGTTTGAAAAATACAGCAAGTGGTATACCATTTTCTATTGTTTAGCATGAATGGTCATTTAATTATATCTTTATCAAGATAAAAGTTTAACAATGTGAAAATGTAACTCACTATATGTTATTTAAGTTAATAAATATGACATTCATTTTGCAAGAAATATTTTAGGGAATACAGAGATGATAAAGACAAGTAAGGAACAAAATATTGGCGAGACTGCATTCAGGCTTGTAGATAAGTAAATAGATGTCACACAGACAGGGTCCTAAAAATACCACACAAAACAATTAATATTTTGTCAAAGAGATGTCTTCAAAAAACAAATGAATCTAATAAAATGAAATTAAAACTTAGCTGAAGTAAAATCCAGAGCCAAAAACAGCAATAGGAAGAAGAAGAGAAGTCTTGTGTAGAAAGGTAGCTGTAATTACAGACATTTCTGTAAACTTCCTGTCATAACAGTCACTTTTCAGAATGACAGCCTCCTCACTTCGCCCTACTTTATACCTTCCGATAGCCACTGATAACCTACTCTCTCCCTCTTCACATTCTAAATCATGGAAGGATTCCATCCACTTCTCAACTTCTTCGCCTCAATATGTCAATCTCCTAAGGACTTTTGGGAAAAGGCGTTGGATATGAGGAATTTTAGAAAAAAGGTTTTACCCTGAAGCTAAACTACAATCTGCAAAAGCTTCACTTGTGCCAAAGCCTTTGAATCAAACTGTTCTCATATACCATCCACACAACTTAAGGGCTAATCAAATCTTTTTGAAAAAACAAGATATCCTCTTCGTCGACCCTGAGACTAACAATGTATTCGCCNCCCCCCCCCCCCCCACCCCTCATTGTATTCAGGGAATACAAAACTCTGTGAGACCTGATTATACACAGCCGCCTTTCTACTCCGCCCTCTAATTAGGGTATTAAACTATGTGGCCATCGTCTGTGCAAGACTTGTCACTTTGTTATCCAGATGGACCAGATTGTCTACCCTAACGGGACATTTAAGATTAGGGATGGCTTTTTTTGCACTAGCTGCAATGTGGTCTACGCCACTGGGTGTAAGCGCTCCTCCTCCAAATACATTGGAGAGACTGGGAGGATACTCATTTGTGGTATCTCAGAGCACTTATGACTGATTACACAAAACAGTGTCTTTGTCTTCTAACACTTCAATGGACGCGACCACTTGCGTATTGTTGACCTGTCTGTCACCGTCATGATCTCCTGCACAAACACACCCGGCAGTCAGTCTGGATACTAGGCTTATCCAAGGACATGGGACCCCTGCATCACATGGGATGAATGTATTATTTTCACTGACTTGCTAATGATTCACCATGCCCATTCTCTCTTTTGCTATATAATCTACTCACTTCTTCCTATTGCTGTTCTACTGGCATCAAATATTTATGAGAAATCAAAACATACCTATTAAAGCGGTGGGTGGTTCCACTAGCTGAAGAAATGATATGTTGCCTTGCAGCTACATTAGCACGAATATGCTGGGGCTGTAGACCATTATTTTGCATTATCTGTAAAAAGAAAAGTTTTACAAATTAACTTTTACACAAACTGTCACCTTAAAATTTGGAACATTTTTTTTACTGTAATTACTGAAATTAAAACTACTGCTATGAAAATTTTTAGAAACTAACAAAATGTATATGACTAAGTCGATCTGTTTTACTATAAAAACACTTATGGTAAGAAATCCAAAAATGGATCTTTATAAGTCTATTGTTTAAAATCTTAAAAATTAAAGCTAAATAATTGCAGTGTTGTCATAAATAAATATGATTACGCTACTTTAAAACAATTACGGGTAAAGTACACTTTTCCTCAACATAAAATTTTAATAATGAATATTTATAAAAATATCACTTTTTATTTTAAAATGCTAGTCTTCATCTTCATGCAAAATGTGCAGAAAACAAACAAGAAAAAGAAATCTGGCACATTTTATAAAAGTTTTTATTGAGACTAAGTTTCATGGCATGACAGAACTATTGACTAGATTAACATTTAAACTGAAATGGGTAATAAAAAAAATTGTGCTACATGTAATAAGAAACTGGTTAAAGTTTCAACTCTCACATGTGTCAAATGAATAAAATACACATTATTTTTAACAAGATACTAAATAATTTCATAAATAAATGTTCTAATTCCCTTTGTTTACATGCATGTTAAAAGAGAAAGTAAAAATAAGAATATTTGTTGTAAGAACCAATGAACTCTATTATCAACTGGTAGATGGGCAGCAGCAATCAGAAGCAAACACACACACACACAAAGCAGGCTAGGTCAGGTGATTTTTAACATTTTAGTACTTTAAATTTAATTAAAGCAGGAACGATTAACTTAAATTTCTTGGAAGCATATTGGAAGCAATTATCCTTGGAATAAATTTTGATTGTATGAGTTTTAGTTCAAAAATATTCTCTTTCCATTTTAAATAAATTTATTTTTTATATAGTGCATTTAGTGCGTTTATTTGTTCAACTTTTAAGTTTGCTGCATATCGATTGTTAGTACACCCCTGGCCTTTATTTATAAGACGCTCGATATAAATTTTTTTAGTTGTAAAAGTAGAAATCTTGGAAAATCTTTGTGGTTAAAATTTGAGCTAAAAGACTCATTAGGTCAAATTTATAATATGATGATGGAATGTCCCATGTCAATGTCAATCAACTCCATAGAATTCTATTGGAATTTTGAATTTATCTCTTCAAAAACAATTTGCAATTTTAAAAATTAAATAAGATTATGCTTTAAATAAAACCAACTAAAATCTTTACATGTTTAAAATTATATATTGAAAATAGCTTGCAAATATTTTTTCTTGTGAAGGGCCTAAACTGTGTTTGTAGAAAATTTCAATGGAATCTCTTAAAACCGTATAAAAGCAAGCACGTTATAATTTTTTGTACTGGAACAGGCACGATTTTAAAAGAATATTTTCCCCCATAAAGTAAGAGTTACACTAGCAGACCTGCCAACATGCCAAGAAAAAAAAACTATTGTAGTCTGCGCACGGAGTCGTGGCAACCTGGTATGTTTAAGAACTACATACTAAATAAATATAAAGTAATCAAGTTACTTCCTATATCTTTTAATTTTAAGATTCTACAGAACATGACAGAATATGAGAAAAACAATACTGGAAATGTTTTGCATTTCACACATATCTACACAACAGAATATCCATGTTTTTTAAAAAATACAAATGAACAGAGGTTGCCCAGAGTTTTAGTTTTACAGCCCATCTCATGTGGCCTTTTGAAATCCAATTGATTTCTAGTTAAATATTAAAATATTTGCCCTTGCTTCATTGTAATTTGCCTAGAAACATTTCTTTGCGTCTGGCATTAAAAAGATAGGTATTGACAAGATGTTAATTTTTTCCAATAAAAAGGGTGGTAAATAAAACTTTTGATCTCATAACTGAAACAGAATTGTCGATTCCGTCAACGAAGTAATTGGCTAACAGTGAACAGATGTAGAATTACTACTTTTACTTTACCAATTTATCAGCAGTTGTAATTTTTGCATTAAACTATTTTTATTGTTTTCATTGAACCTACCACTTTAAATGGATAACTGGGTCTGGCACAGATTACAAATATTTCACCACAGGGTGATGGTCGCTTAAAAGAGTGTTTTTCTAAATACTAACACTGTTTTGAAAACGAATTACACCATTTTTTAAATTAGACTAATCTTAGTACTAGTACTATCACTCTCAAGTTCAGAGAAATATATCCTATTTTTTTAAGTCACAGAGCAGCAGAATTATTTTTTTATTAGGCTGGTCAAAGAAATAATGTAAAATCGCATAGCCAACAAGTAAAGATGTTGTGATGGCGGTTCGCTTGGATAGCGGAAGTGCAGGAAAAAACCAAGGAAGTGTTATTATCCGAACACATCACTTACTTTCAGTACTGTCACACTCTGACTTTTATTATTTTATAATTATTTATTGCCACTTTCAGATATTTATAATGTGAAAAATTCGGAATTTTAAAGCTCTTATCGGAATTCTAGGATCAGGGGTAAAATAATCTGTATAATTCCAGAAAAATCGAAATGGTTGGCAGGCTTGCGCTGGTAAAAAAAATTATCACCGGTTTTAGTGATAAATTTTAAGTTTTAATTATCCGTCATATTCATCCTAAACACGTATTATAACCCCACAAAGTAACTGATTTTCTTTCCAACTGATAACGATCTGGTATATGTACAATACAGATGCCAAATGTAACTGCCAATCCAATTTAAGTTAGTTTCTATAATGAATATGTCAGATAAATTAAATCCCTAAAATACATGACTATAACTAGATAACGCATAAAAGTATAACAAAATAATGAAACCACAGTCTTGAAAACTGCTTAAGAATATTTTTGATTATATAAGATTCAAATTTACTATAAAAAAAAAAAATTAATTCATGAAACTTTGAAAAATGAAAATAGAAGTACTTTCATGAACGCTTTATTCCTTAAAGGTTTAAAATTTAGAAAAGACTTCAATTAAATCGATTATTCCTCTTTATTTAGTGTTGTCCTGATTTGGTTTCTTTACAAGGGTAGAATGATTAGAGTGGTTTGAATACAGCAGCAAAACACACCATGCTGCTTTGTGGTGTGTGTCATGCTAAATTTGTTCTACCTGCTGACTGGCTGCTCGTCTTTGCCTGTACGCCATACAGATGGCCTCAATACTCACTATTCCTGGATCCATAGCAGGGGCGGGTCCTGGCCAACTCGGGGTTATCATACAATTGTATGGCATGTAAGGAGATGCAGATGTCTGTTTTATTAAAAAAATGTAAATTAAAAACTGAATTATTGTCACTGAATAAGCAGTAAAGCCATGGAAGTTTTTTTTAAAGTACATTATCAAAATAATAAAAACATTTAACAGGTGTTCAGCTAGGAAAATCCCTTAAAGACAAATACATTTAACTGTATGTTTGTCTTTATTAACCAAAGCATGTGAAAAATAAATATTAACATAGTGGTAACATATTTTAAATCTTTGTAACATTCAATGACAAAAATTAAGCCCATGTAATAAAACCCTTCGTTAAACTGTGTCTAGTCATGTAGTCAATTATTTTTCTTTTTCTCTTATAGTAATTTTTATTTTTAAGTCCAAGGCTATTAATTCAATTATGTAGACATAAACAATAGCCTACTAGAAAGTAAACAAGTACCTGTTGATAAAATATTGGGTGAGGGTGAAACTGCATAGCACCATATTGTTGCATCAAAGTAGCTTGTTGCTGAGGCTGAGCTATAGTGTTCTGTACAGTTGGTACATTAGTTTGATTGACAACGGACACTGCCGCCTGATTCTGATGTGCCAGTCGCCTTTGGTTGGACTCTTCTGATGAAGGAAAATAACCAGCAGCAGCCATAGTTCCAGAGGACTTAATGCAGCACTATGAGAAAGAAAAAAGTTTGTTCTTTTCTAACTGTATTCATTAGTGTTAGTAGTTAAGTTACATGCAGTTATATAGCAAGTTATATATCGAGCGATAACACTAGTGAGGGAAGGGGCCACCATTGCCAGAAGTCCAATACATCTTTTTTACGCACTGAAGAGTGTTTATTTTCCATTATTTCGTTTCTAAAGACAGTTCTATTGAGGCGAGCTTTACTAATAGAGACTAGGCGCGCATTACCACCCTTTGTTAATTTAAATGTTAATCAAACCCAGAAGGTCTCACAACTGCTTCAAATAAACAATAACTATATGAAGATGGCTGTCAAGGGTTCAATGCATTTAGGGCATGCAGTAAGAATCAACAAATACCTGATCCAATTATTCAAATTATAAAAACCAAGAACACTTCTACGGAATTCTGCATGTAACACACAAGTTTACTGTTATCAGTTATAATTGGATTATCTTACCCCAATGGGAAAGCCTTTGTAATCAGCCTTTGTGTTATGCAGCATGAAGAAACTGTTCAATGCAATTGACTCATCCTTGAAGCTCACATACCAGGTGGATAACTTGTCTTTGACCATGACAAACTCGATATGAGTTGGAGTGGGAGCACCCATATCAAGGATAAACTGACGAACATCCTTGTAGAAATACATTTAGATAAGGATGTTAACAGGAATATTATATATTTTAACCAACGTAGTCAACCAGTAGCTAAAAACATGTTCCTGGGTCTTAATTACAACCATGTTTTAAGTTTATTGTATGACATCAAGACAATAGATTAATTACCATAATGTAACATACATTGCATTTATTCTATTAGAAAGCTGGTTCAATGTTTCTGGACTTAACAATGGGATTTGTGAGATATATATATATATAGATAATCTCGGGATATGTATGTACCTCTTCAACAGCATTTGAGGGAAAGCCTCGCAAAGTCAACGTTTTCCTGCATTGTGAAACTCGCACTTTTGTTCTTGTGTCATTCAATTCCAAGATGGAGCTTGCTAATGAAAAAAAAATTGAAAGATTACTTTTTTGGCTCAATTTGAAAAAAAACCAACTAAAATAAAGATGAATTTAAAATAGCGCCTTAATTTTAGGACAAAACTGTATGGTCATGAGAGTCTTTAAAAAATAATAATTTAAACATTAAAAAATACATAATGTTTTTAAAAAAATATGTTGTTGAGCCCCTTTTTAAAAATAAACATTAGATATAAAGGTGATAAACTTACATTCTACTGCTTGTGCCAGCTGTTCATAGTTGCTACAAATGGGTTTGATGCGACCAAAATCTAGAAAAATACTAAGGGGAATATACTTGTCTGGATCCATTTTGGAGTTGAGAAATTTGTCATTTGGCAAATTTTCACTGCAAAAATGTATTTTGTTAAAAGTTTATAAGTCATATTAGATATATCACTGCCCTTTAGTTCTAAGAAACTTCAAATTTTAATAATAATTTGGACATAATTCATGTTGAGGAACATCCTTCATAATAATATCCTTGATATTAAATTAAATGAAGAGAAAGGAAACAAAACTGATATTTGAACAAATGGAGCTTAACACTATAGAGGTCGTTTAAAAACTAATTAGCAAGCCTATAAATGCTGAACTAAAATTTTGTTCCCAGATATTAAAGAAATTATGTTTGAACAATTAACTTACGCAGAAAAGTAAAACTGCATCTGCTTCCTTATAGGCTCCAGTACTGCATCTGGATATTTCACTCCTGGAAAGTTAATTTTTCTATTAATTTACAGTTTACTTTATTATTTAATGAAAATAATTTTTTCTTCTGTCCAAAATTTATTTTTATACCTTTGCTTTGTGAGATTAAATAAATCATTAAGTCAAAAATATTTTAGTGTGGAGGGGGAAATGACGATACCTTCTCCACCAACAGCACCTTGATCTGCATCACCTTCTTCTGTCTCCTCTTCTCCGCCAGCTGACTGACTAATCACAGCAATATTTTGGATAGCTTGAATATCACCAGGTTCGCCACTACCATTACCTTTGAGAAGAAATAAACACATTTAATAATAAAGTCACCATCTTAGTTTTCTAACATTTTTGTATTTGAATACATTGATTTCTTTCCAGAGTGATTTTAAATTCATCTTACTTAGATGATAATAATAAGATTATTATTCACATTATCATCTCTCAAAGCTCAGCAGATCCTATCATTCGCAAACACATTTGATGTATTCAGATAAATCATTCAGAAATGCTGACATTTTAAATTCTCTAGCTCAAATTTACCTGCTTTTTCTGACAAGTGTGCATATGAACAAAACAATGAAAAGAATATTTTAAAATCATATGGGCTTTATATTTTTTATTGATAGCATATCCCTTCTTAAACATTATCTTAATGCAAAAATAAATGCTTTATAAAATCAAGAATTGATTGAAATATAAGTTTTTTAAAAACCACTTGGAATAAATGTTTTCTAATGATTTTCATAAAGATATCCATAAATTGAATTTATCAATGTTTAAAACAAAGAAAACTACCCTAACCACATTATTAACGTTTAAAGCCCCATAAGGTTTTTGTTAAACTTCTGCCTCATTCCCATAAGGATTTCCCGTATTGCCATCAAATGGTTATAAAATTTAAACATTGCTTAAAATTTAATTTTATTATTATAGTCATACTGACCTCATCTTTTACGATAAGAATGGTTATTTTTTGTATCTAAATGACCGTCTTGAGTGTAATACTAATTTTACATGTAGTTTAGAACTATTATTTTTATAATAAAGTATAGCAACATTGCATCTTCAAAAAAAAAAAAAAACCCATAAAAATTACCAAAACCTTCGCAAATCAAGCGATAACACTAGCGAGGGAAACGGCCATCATTGTCAGAAGTCGAATACACCTCTTTTCACACACTGAAGAGTTTTTATTTTCTGTAGTTTCGTTTCTAAAGAGAGTTCTATCGAGGCGCGCTTTACCACGCTTTGGTAATAGCAATTAGGCACGCGTTACAACACTTTGTCAATTTAAACGTTAAAACATTATCAGTCTCCATAATAAAATAAACTATATAAACATCTGTACCCCTGTTACTTTGCGAAAACTCCACAAAGTAGAGTTGGGGGCTCATTTTTTTAATCATAAAAATACTTTTAATAATTGAAGCCTTTAATTTCATCAACATTTGTTCAAATGGCTAAATACATTCAAAAAATATTTTTTTTAACAATGCAATAAACAGTACTTGAATTATTGACCAATAATTGTTACAAAAGAGGTGTAAAGTACCTATTGAAGATCCTTGACCAGACGAAGCCCTGCTTTGTGGTTGCACCTGTCGCATGCTGTCAGATACGTTTATAGAGAATGAACCATGCTGTGGTACTACAGCGACCATATGCTGCTGTTGGTTGGATTGACTGCCAGGTACCAGCACAGATTGTGTGGCTATGTTTTGTCCCACCTGAGATATGCCTTGGACTCCAAGGCCAGAAATCTGATGGGATCCCTGTAGGGGAGCTGCTCCTCTGTGCAAGCTGGCTGAATTACCACCCGCTGGCACAATGAAGGTATTGCCATTTTGTTGGATGTCTCCATTGGTCAGCAGAACTGCAGGTGACGCAAGACACACAAATAAGAAATAATAATTTTAGAAATAAATAAATATTAAATACAATTTTGAAAAATTGGATTTGTAATCAGTTTGTCAATATTCCATTAATCATGAAAATAATCATCACCACAAAAGAATAACTGATGCATGAGCGTACCTTGAGATCCAGCCTCCTGCCCAACAAAGTTTACCTCAGACGGATTCTGATGGAACACAGGTGCTGATGGGTTTAAATTTTTAGGAGAGGTTGGACTCTGCTGTGGGAAAATTCAAATATATAGAAAATAAACATAATTAAAAACTCAAATCTGTGTATTTTATCTTTGAAAATAAGGATTATACATTAATTAATATAACTGGATAATTAATATTTTCAAAATTAAGATGGTTTAAAAATTTCAGACCAATTATTTAAATCATTACTGCTGTTAAATATTTTAATGTGTTAAAATCTGAATTTTTTAAAATAAAATATTTAATGAAGAAAAAGATTTCCTTTCCAGTTTGGGTACAGATATTTAACTAAAGCTACTTACAAGAGACTGTCGGAAAGGCTGGGCTGCAGGATTCAAATTCCTAGGTGAGGCTGGAGTCTGAAATAAACGTAATTTAAAACAAGATAATGCCAAAGTCATAATGAAATTCAACAATGATAGATACAATTATGTTGCAATGTCCAGATCTGAAAAAGCTGACAACCAACTCAGATTTCACCATTTGGCATTAATATAGACAATACACAAATAGGGGGCAAGGGAAGCTTCTTTCTACTTACTACCTGAGGAGACAGTGTTGGAGAAGGAGGATTTGTGTTGGAAGGCAGGTCTGTAGCCTGAAATGAAAGAGTTCAATATTCAAGTTGAAACAAAATTAAAATAATCACCACATCAAGAATGAAAATGATGTTCCAAAAGAAGCCTCTCAAACTGCTGGGCATATAACACAAGTGTGCTGTCAAATGGGGGCAGGACTTTTTTTTTTAAAATTAGAAAATAAATTAATTGAAAAAGAATTAGAACTGCCCAAACTATAATTACAGTAATCATCAACAACTTATTTTATATAAGAATGTATGTCTGTATAGCATGTACAGACAATTGTGGCAAAATTAAACTATTGTAGTTAGCAGAGAGGCCAATGAATTTCATCAAAGATAGGGAAGAAAGCCATTGGTTGGTGGGGGGGAGAGGGAGGAGGAATTAAAAAAATTTAAAAATAGAACAAATCAAAACATGCAACAATATCAAGATATGAAGTAGGAGAAAGAATAATAATAAAAAAACACAAGGGCTACACCAGCATCTGGTTGTGATTGCATTTTCCAAACAAGAGCCTCAGCAACAGAAAGGTAATTGAAAAGCATAAACCAAAATCTGAGCAAAGGGTATATTACTAGTAGTTTGTTATTTTTCTTTTCATTTTATGTCATATGACTAGTGATTTGGATGTGGAAGCAAACAAACTTGAAATAGACCAGGCAATAGTTTTTGTTCCACAAAATAAAATGTCCATAAATACTTATTAATTAAAAGAAAAAAGCTTGTAATAAAAGTAGTCAAATTTAATACTGCTAATAAAATTGAACAAATCCACCACAGGACGACTTATTATGGGATAAAAAAAAAGCTATTTTTCTTTAATCAATAGAACAGAGGAGGCTGCAGGGGGGAGAAACATATTGTCTATGCAGCAATTCCTGCAACAGTTAATAGAATTTCTTAAGAAATCACTGCCTTGTGCAAAGAAGAGATGTGACAGTACAAGCCAATGAAATGTCAAATGAAAACAAAAGTTTGAAGGAAAAGTGGGGAGGGGGCTACTGAGAGGATATAACTTTACTGCCAGGGAAGCCCCACCAATACAAATGATATTTTATCACAGTGAAGATTAAATTTAGTGCCACCCACACAGATAGCAAATGCAATCTGAGTTGTCAAGAGGTGGGCAGACTTGGTAATTTTCTTTGCATTTCAATGAGAGATGATAACCCGACTGGTTTTAATTCATAGTATGTCATCAAGAGTTTTTCTTTCTTCTTTAATTAAACTAATTTAGGTCCTGAGTCCTGACATATGCGCCTAAGTGTAAAACTAAGTAGTGTTAAAATATGAGCAAGTCATAAACAAAAGGAAACTATGGCCTGGAAGTGGTAAAAAGTAACCATGCATGGCTCACATTTTAATTGGTAGCCCTTATATTTAATAAAGCCACACAATACCTACATGTTGTCGTAATTCCAAAAGTCAACACTAATCAGTGGCAAAAAATTGATCTTAGACATAAATTAATTAACCCTGTAAGTGTGTGTGACCATGTCCATGTTCTGATCCCTTTCAACACACCTATCGTACATCACTGTCTGAGGTAAAAGATTTAAGTCCTGACGACGTCAAACCCTATGTAAACATCAACCATGTTGACCTGATAATGGGATATGACATTTTTAGTCTAAAATAAATTAGACAAATAACTTTAGGGACTTAAAAGTCTAGCCTGTTTCAGGAATTTAACATTGCCAAGTAGTGAGGTCGAATTTTTAGGAAAAACTAAACCCATTTATAACAGGATGATATCCAGTGCTTCCTGGTCCATGCAATACCGTAACAAAAAAAACAACAACAACAAACAAAGTTTTTGTTTGTTATGTCAGTACTTTTGTAGCTGCTTTCAAAACAATTCAAATGGAGAATTTGTAACTTAAATGATAAATTGTATAAATAAGAATGGCTCTTCATAAGTGTATTGCTCATTATGTTTAATTAATATAACTAAAATTTAATAATAGCATATGGTAGATTTGGATAAATTAATTTCTCAAATGGATGACCCCAAGCAGAAATGCAATAGTGTAGTTGGCCCAAAGGCTTAAGGCTGTTGTAAAGAAAAACAAATAGAAGAATGGAAGCTCTGGATTGCAGTTCAGCCGCACACAGAAATAAATATTCCAATGTTATATGGCAGTGTTAAATTCCTGAACAGGTCTAGACATACCCTTAGAGACAGACAACTGGGGTTTGCATACCATTCAATAGTGGATATAAACCAAAGTGAAGGTCAAAGATGACCCTTTGTGGCGTCAGTATATCCCCCACCATCCCCACGTACACTATGAAAAAAATCATTTGAAAAAGTTCAATAATTAAATACATTTACTACCAAACCTTATTAAGTATGCCATATATTTGTTGTATGAATTACTAATTGCTTTTCATCCATTATTTTACTAAATAACACACAAGCGGAATCACAGTGAATTGTTATTCGAGGTCAGGTAGACAAAAAATAAAAATCAATTGCCAGTTCTGCTGTAACTACTCAGTTCAACACTGGATCAATAACTTCCGCGGGTAAGACCAATGAGTGACGTAATCAAAGTACTAACACAATCTAATCCAATCTACCTCTCTTCTCTACCCTTTCACACATGGCGAGATGTGGAATATCGAAAGGCCAAAGTATCTCTACAGGGTGTAATAAAAAATGAAAGCCAAGAAGAGTTCCATTACTATTCTTTTAACCAATAACTGTGGTGAAAAGGAAATGTTATAAGGTGAATAATGCCACATTCCTAGAGTAAATTTATAGCAACTATTGAATAGCAGGCTAGGAATTTCAATGTGTACAATGGGGAAATAAAATTGACTGAAATGACACTACATCAAAATCATTTCCAACCAATAAAAATTAATACTTCAAATGGGAATGTTGTTTTACCCCCACATTTCACGACCACCTAGGCATATAAAAAAACAGCTAGGAATGACAGACAAAACAGCAAGGAATGACAGACAGGTACAGCAGACCTCTATACTACCTTTCCCACAAATTTGTCCAGCTCGTCCCGCTGTACACACAAGACGCTAGAGTTGGCTGCATAGTAGTAGACGTCTCCAGGGACCATGTGCAGACTGCCAAACACACTCAACGGCCCCAGGAACTCGCCATCGGACGCATACAAATCCTCCTCATAGGAGGACTGCTGGTCCAGTTTGGGAGACCACGTGATTCCAGTGTGGGCGTTTCCACTTATGGATGGGAGGCTTATTGTGATTAAACTAAGCCGGTTCAGTCTAATCTATTGCAACGCCTAACACTGGTTTATTATGTCAACCTTTTCCAAACGACCTGCTTGCGATTTGCTGGTTAGTTTTGGCATACGTCCTATTTTTCAAAAATAGTTCAATATCTCAATCTGGGTTGCCTTAACAATGTAAGAGATTTTTAACGTTTGAGATTTTTAAAAAAATCGAGTCGAAAATAATGGGGTTCATAGATTCAACATACACACTCACAAACGCCTTTTTTATTTTTGGAATATATTTTTAAAATGAAGCAACAAAAAAAAATCCTAGTGTAATCTGAGCATCGATGATCGAATGAACACATGGCTGCCATTGCTCAACTCTATTAGACCTCTGGGAGAATTTCACCACGATATTCAATGGTTTGGGATATGGAGACTTTATTATAGTAAGAAAGGGAAGGAGAGGGTAAAATAAACAAAATTAACTTTTGAGATACGTTGACGGGAGTACGGCAACTGACCCAAGTGTGCATCAAGATTGACATGAATCATAGATCATGTTGACGATAAACACATTTCAACACCCGGGACAGACCTGATATAAAATAATGAGAATAAACAGAAAAAACGAAATCGCAAAGTTCGACTGACAGTTTATAACTAACCCCTACGAGGAAATTGCTCTTTTAAAAAAAAAAAAACCCTCAGACCTTGCCCTGGCCACCACACCAAAGTGAAATTGTACCAACCCACCAGCCTCTGCTCTATGCCATAGCAGCACTTAGACTGGAGCAACCGTTTCAAAGATGGATTGTTTACTGTCACGTGTGGGCATGTCACTGACTACAGGGGATTTTCAACTATAAACCGGTGCCGTGACAAGCTTCAGTTGTACAAGTTACGTACTTCAGACACACCACAGCAGAAAACAACAAAAAACTAAGCATATGATCACAGTAAATGTTGTGTGGGTTGGTACATTTTGAGATTATGATCACAGTAAATGTTGTGTGGGTTGGTGCATTTTGAGATTATATGGGGTTCAGGACATGTGATTATTAGCCAGGATTTTAGTCCCCATGAGTTTTAGAGCCGATCTAGTGGGTATGTCTATTTCTCTGAAACAGTCAAATTCTAGGATGAAGCATTTAAAATGTCAAGTATTAAACAAATTTTAAGCCTTTTCTCCCCTCTGCCATCAACTATCAAATTTTCAAGGCCCCCTTAATATACTATAATTAATCACTCTCAATAAATATTGGTGATAAAATACAGATAATATTTTTAAGGTATTGAAGTGGTAACAACAGTAACAAAATTGTAAAACGAATTCATATGATGCATTTTGTATCACACAACTTATTAGTCTCGATATAGTTTGTAAATTTACAGTTTGCCCCCCCCTCCATTTCTCATTGACCATCAAAATGTTTCTCATTAGCATTAGCACATTAACAGATGATTAATTTATCATTGCCACAATGTTGTGGAACAAGCAGACATCATCCTTGCCTAACCTTTCATCGACTAAAATAGTGTCATGTTCATTATGTTCAATAATTGCAATCAAGGCTTTTGGCACATTAAAAAAAAAATCAATTTTATTATCATGAACTAAATATATAAAGGACTATGATCATAATACATTTGAATTTTTTATATACTAAATTTGCCAGAACCCCCCAGGAGTGTAGGGGGGAAGGGCTTGACCTTAGCGAGAGGTCTGGTGAAGGTAACGGGGAGAGCTGTACTCCCAGTGCCTAACAAAGCCCGGCACGGCAAGCCGAAGACCGAAAGTTCCTCCGGACAAGGGACATAGCGCAAACGCTGTGTCCTCAATGGAATGAAGACTTCTGTTCAACCCCCTCTCAAATGGACTACAAAAATATGAATTCTTCCGCAGGACGTGACGCCGTCCTTCTAACGCGCCCCCAAAAGATGCTTCGGAGCGGGGCGTCTCGAGGGTTGGCTACCCCTCCTCCTCTATTGCCGGTGACGAACGACAGGCCGGCACTAGTTGTAAAGCAAACCACTGACCGTGTACGAAAGGCTGCTGAGAGCCAGTCAACCCATACTCTCAATGTATTGCAATTGAATGTGTGTGGTATCCGTCCCAAAACACAGGAAGTGCTCAAGCTACTCCACGAACGAGAAGTGGACGTAGCACTCTTCCAAGAAACGCTTCTGAAAGGGAAGCCGTTTCACCTTACAGGATACTCGCTGTATCACTGTAAGTGTGGCCCCAGGTGTCGGGGGATAACCACAGCGGTAAGAGACGACCTTGTGGTTGAGGTACTAGGCATAGAGTGCCTCAACCAAACTGACACAATTACGACAAAGGTATACAAAGGTGATCGGGCCTACACGATCACTAATGTGTACAACCGTCCCAGGAACCCAATCACATTGCCAATTGGTACTGAGACCATATTTGGCAAGAGGATCATAGCAGGTGATTTCAATGCCCAATCACCTGACTGGGGTTACGCTGACCGGAACCCATCGGG
>MUZC01001659.1:680059-696576 GCA_002072015.1 Radix auricularia
AGCGGGGACGCTGAACTAGAGGCAATCCACAAGGGTGTGAAAGAAGTGCGCCTACGCCTATGTAGACGAAAGAGTTTTCCAACAGTCGTAGTCTTCACCGACTCGAGATCCTCCTTGGAACTCTTGGGTCGGAGCTCTATGGAGACGAAAACTGTCGATGCTGTACTAGAGATCGTTAACTATATTAGATCTCGCGGGGGCATGGTTGTCCTGCAGTACATTATAGGCCACGCAAAGATACCACAGCAAGAAAAGGCAAACTTGCTGGCACAACAGGGTGCTGCCCAGCCCCAAATCGAACGCCCAATGACCCAGCTGGGGGTAAAATTGTGGCTAAAAGACCATTTCATGGGAAAATGGCTAAAAGGATGGGAAAATGGTGACACGGCACGAACGCTTTACGATAAAATGCCGCGACCACGCAAGCGAGATCCCTGGTGGAAACTGCCTCGTAGCTGCCAGTCCCTCATCACTCAGATGAGGACTGGACACTGTCCAACAAATAGCTACTTTCACAGGTTAGACAAAAACAGGGAACCCGGCTGCCGTTTATGTGGTATGGCCGAGGAGACAGTGGCACACCTGCTGACCGATTGTTCTGCGGCAATTGGGGACGCGGTGAGGTCAGGCAGCCATTGCACTGCGGAAGAATATCTCCATGGCGACGCCCTTATGTTGAGGCTCGCCGTTGGTATTGTAGGCCGGGTTATAAGAGTCTGAAAGGACTCAACCCTCCAAAGAGAATGTCACATATACTAAATTTGCAACAAATTTTGTAACCATTTATGATCATTAAAGAAAAACTGTTGAAATCTATAAGCCCTAACCAACCGCTCTAAATCTCCCCCCTCCTTCGACTCAATGGGAGATACCACATAAGGGGAAAATTAATTTGATAGCTTCCCACGTAAAAGCGACTGAATTAAGTATTAGACGCTCAGTACGATCACGAAACTTGTATATTATCTGCCAACATGATGAGCACCATGCCCATTTGAAAACTTCGATAACCAAACATAAGTTCGGAGAGTTGGGGAGGGGGGTCAAAGAGCATGAGAGAGCAGATCGGGAATCTGTTAACCAAGCCCCAATAACGTCTGCTACAACACCGTGTTCTGCCGGTTGTTGCAGGTCCCGGTTATCGACAGTAGTGAGCTGTTAACCCGTAATGTCAAACAGTCAAGACCGCCTTTATATAACATGACAATCTTTTCCGGCATCCAAATCAATGAATTGCCAGAGAGGCCCCCCGGGGGCCAGGAATGTTGATTGATAAGTTTGCTCGGAAAATGAACACGGTGACACACACGACCTCGCGTTAGGCTCACACTATTCCCCAGCCAGCCGAGCTTCGGTGACACTCAACGAACGGAAACAAATCTAACTCAGCGGTTCTAAACTTTAACAATATCATTATGAAAAGGGACGAGATGAAATGGGTAAAAACACAACCCACCATCCTTACCAAAAGACNCCCCCCCCCCCCGCCCTTCCAAATAAAACATCTTGATATTTTAAAAAATCAATACAACATATCGAATTTTTTATTTGATGATGATTATTATTAGAGTGATGATTTCATTGCTAAACACAGCTGTTCAAATATGCGAATACATTTTTAGCTTATTACTATATTTATATTTTTTTATTGGATCTAATATCCCCGACACAGGAGACTATTGATTTCCATTTTTATGTTCCAAATTTGGCTGGTGAGGGTAATTTAATAAATCGAGCCATACGACCATTAAAATAGAGGACTGCGTACACTAGTAGTGACCAACAAACTTCTAGGCCCCATCCAATGTTGGTGTCAGTGAGAAAGGGGGAATGCCGTGAGTAGCCATAATCACAGCCCTCCATAGGGCGCCATGCCTGTCCGTGTGCAGTGCCGAGGGCGACCATTTGAGACACTGCCTTTAAGTAATGCTGTCCTGGCATTGTGGAAAAGACTGACTTCAGATGAGAACAATGGGGAATTTAGATCTTGATCGATGCCTCAAAAAAAAAATAATAAAAAATAATTTAAAAAATTGCATTGGCAACTGAGTTTTACTACCCGGATCAACGTATTTTATCACTAGTAGACTGTGGGCGAGGAGTCATTACATGAACTGAGAGGCTGCTAACTTCTGACAAAACATTGTCAACGTTTATTTCGTGGATAATGCTGATGGAGCTGAGGTATAATTTGAAAGCAATAAAACTTATTCGGTTTATGAAATGTGTGCAAGCTTTAATTAATGTGTTTATTTGAACTTTAACTATGAGTTATCCCAAGTTATACTCTTTAAAAATATAATCGATATGAAATATAACTACTGGTTCTAGCGTTACTAGCCATATACGAGGTGTCCCCAAAAATGAGAATTTAACTAAGGAAACGAGTTGTGCTAATTTGAACTGTGCACATCTAACACAGACTATGTACAGAGTCATTTCCGCTGTTTGGTCCCAGCATACAAAGCAACGTGAAAAAAAAACGCCCAGAACTTTAAAAAACTTGTTGACCAAGTACATAATGAACTCATAAGCCCCTGCCCCCAACGTCTTCGAGGGTAGAAGCGTGGCATGCCACGACACAAGAGTAAATAATAGAAAAGGCCAAGGACACGAAAGAAATGAAAAGCAAGTGCTCTATCCACGAATCTCAGATCTCTGTCCATCCTAAAAGTGAGGTTAGCATTTCCGCTAATGGAATAACTGACTCATCGGGTTATCGAAAAACAGGAGCTTTGATAAAGTACATCAATTTCAAACTGAAAATATTGACTTATCTTGAAAACAAATTATAATTGCTCGGTGGATTAAAAAAAAAAAAAGGTTTTTTTTTCGAGCAATGATTTCCAATGGTGACAATTTTGAACACCCTTTAAACGACACGCAACATCCAAAGCAAGATTTCATATTTAACATTTCTTTTTTTTTTAAATATAAAAACCACGCTGTAACTATACACATTGCCATAGCAAGTCAAATTCCAATTGGACGAGTAGCCACTAATTAAAAACGTCACTTGTATTTCATGACAACGTCCCAACACAACGTGACAAGACAGAGATCTGACGAGGCAGGTCAAATATAATGAAAACAGTACTCTTTCAAGGTAAACCGTGACTCGACTTCCAAGTTCTTCCCGGTAGCTCGAGGCTAACAGTAACGCGCCCTCCATCCTCCCATAAATGTCTCCTGTCTTCTCTTGCTGTCCGTCATGCATCTTTGTACAGTGAGATTCTTGGCTACATCACGGACACAGGGAAAACTCATTTCATTCTGTGCAATAAATGTATGGTCATATCAAGTCCGTACAGTTTAGAAGATAGTAATAACTACCTAAATTAGAAGATCTAATAGCGATATTTACAAATGATTTTTTATTTAAAAAAACAAACAAAAACAACCTCAACCAATTGAACATTTAAATAATATTAACAATAGAAAATCCAAAAACCATAAGCCCAATGGGTTATTCACGAATAGTCTGGCCCGCCCCCCGAAAGAAATGACTACCAACTGGCCCCCATCGGCTTATTTAATTTAACAAGTCTAAAACCGGTGACATGTACAATTTCTTAACAATCATTAAATTTCAGACGGGAAAAGAAAAGCCTTTTGGGGTTGGGAGAAGGTGGGCGCTAAGAGTGTGGGCGGGCGGAGATAATTCGATCAAATGTAGTTCGGGGAAAAAGTCTGATGTCTTGCTATGAGAATGAATCAATAAGACACAAAAATCACTGTTGATAACACGGAGGACACCAGTTCGAACTGAGCTGCAGCAGACCGGTGTCTGAAGGGATTCGGGGGCGTGGGGGGGGGGCGAGGTGCGATAGTGACATCAGGACACCACTGCCACGCCGAGTAAACAAACAAACAAACAAAAGCCCCAAGTTATTGTTTAGAGGATCTTGGTCACTCCTCCACAGGGACATGTCCAGAGGACAACCTAAAACTGAAACTGCGTCTAGGATTGAAATATCCATTTCAGAAAATCATCCTTGGAACATTTTTTTAAAAAGTCCATTGTTGACGTATGAAAACAAACACTCTCGGCCTCTGTATAAATCCGTTGCGGTGTTTGGGGAAAACAGGGACACAAAAAAGATGTGGTAGTTGTAGTTCATTATTACACTTTCACCAAAGCACCCATGTAATACAGGTCAGAATCGTATGCTATGGCCACTTCAAAAAACACCAATGTCTAGTAATCCAAAAAAGAAAGCCCACGTCACAGCGATTAATCTGAAACGGTTGAAGAATTCACTCGGGCGTCTTATTAATGAAACAAGTGAAATCTTCATGGTATGTACACCATGGCCATCATTTGGGCCAACATGAAAGCAGAGGGGGCGTCATGGTTATCCTGACGTCAACCATATCCACATACTCTCCACATCTGCTAGTTTGTGCCAACAATATAACGTCACCTAGCCAACAGTCTCCCCGAAAAGCAGCTCTCGGCACAAGGCGAGAGAGCGAAAGAAGAGAGCAGAGAAGAAAACAGATGATAGTGGATTTTTTTAGAGAAAGGGATGGGGAGGGGAGTAGAGGCGCGAAAAGTGCCACACAGCCATGTTGCGTCTGGCCAGCCCAAAGCTGACAAGCGAGGTATCGATGCCTCGTTCTTATCCCGACCTTCCTGGAAATATGGGGGATTACAGATTGAAAATGCATTTTTTTTAAATTGTTTGAAGTCACCAAGTTTATTAGCGAGGTTCGTTAGTTATGAAAAATCCACAGTTTCATAATTACACAATGGTTAACCGACTACATAGTCACATAGTGACAGTCTTCGATGGGCGGACATAAACAATATCCATACAGTGTGTGAGTGTTATTTGGTTAGGAACACTCCAAATATAACTAGTTACTAGTGTAGCAAAGGATGGGGGAAGGGGGTCAATGAATGAACATGTCATAAATATTTCCATTTTATTGGAGAAAATATAAAAACTGGCAACAAATGTGAGGTGAAAAGAAACAAACCATAAAAGCGTCGACGGTGATTAAAAAACAATAAGCATACATTTCAACATTTCACGAGCCCCCTACCCCTTTGATTTGCTTTTAAATAACCAAGACACAACTTCGAAGTGTTGGCTCGGTGTGACGACACCACGCTAGCTTATATGCGGAGATGTAGGTGAAGCGTGAGAGAGAGAGAAACACAGGGAATAAAATCTGCGTGACGGTGTAAAGACAGGACAGACTGATGGATGCTTAATCTGCCATGTAATGTTGAGAAAGTTGATCAAAAATATGTACACACATCACACATGAAGTATTGAATACCCAAATGGGTATCGATGTGACCGGGTTTGCGCAATAGCCTGGACATTTTAAGAACAGTATAACGATAAGATACTTTTGTTTTAATCGTGGGAAGACTATAAGACCATTGTTGAAAACAAAAAGAACAGGGGGCGAAAAAAGCCCATCCAACATATTCAAATAATAGATTTAACCGTGATTCTTAATTAAATACACCCCATACCACCCCACCATCATCTGGTTAACGGCTGTTTTGGATCAATTCAGTTATGTTTTCATTATTAACTAAGTGCTCAAATTTGATCAACTGCGTTAATTGATGACAGGGCACTCGGACAACTATGTGACATAATCAATACGCGGGCCACTTAAACCCGTGTATATGCATATGGAATTCACGATAAAATGGGTGTATTGCGTAGTTTTGTAACTTTCTTCAAAACCAAATTTCAAATCCCAATCAACACCTTTAAGAAACTGCTTCCATAAAGTCTACTTAAAGTAATGCTTGATAGAGTAGGACAAATAGGGTGGTGAGAGAATAACACACAGCCAACTAAAGGAATAATGACTCATTTAAGGGAAGCAATAACAACGTATGACAGTGCAGGCTTTTGTCATGTGATATATGTTCTTAATCCAAAAAATGGATGGACTGTTAGTGGCCACCTTTGCTATATTTTCTTGAGATGTAAGCCCATAATGATTAGCTGTTTCGGAGGACCCGCACTCGAGGTTTAGCAACGGAAATCTGTCCAACAGGCAACCTTCGATCGATACAAGCCGGAACGGGCGGCCGGTTCTACTCTTCTCTCTCCCCCCCTCCATGTTAACGCTATTGATCTGTTGCTTTCGTCCGTGTTTGTGGGTAACTAAGTAGGTTGGGAGTTGGTTGACTTGCCTGACATTTGTACTGTCTTTCGCAGTACGAGAAATCAATTAATTGTAAATTCACGTACATTCACTTTTCCTAATTTGTCAAAGTGACAGTTCAGATGTCTCGAGTCACTGTATCACCTTTAACGAACAAAATGGCTGATGCTATGCAACAGTGAAGTGACGGTGGGGCGAAGCTCACGAAAGATAACTCATTTTTAAAAAAAAAGTCAGGGCCATGATAAACTGACTTTTGTCCCTTGCAGCGGCTAATGGTAACATTATCATGTAGATAAGCTTAGAAAAATGTTTGTAGGTTAACCGACAAAACGGCCCCGAACTAATAGATAGATGTTAAATGGAATAAAAACACAATTAAGTATTATGTTAGTATTTTTAATCACCGAATCAGAGTCAGTTTTCCCCCCATAAGAAACAATAACAATAATCTTCTGTACAGAAGCAGCGTCTGTAGCACATAAGATAACACAAGAAACAATTTAATAACAGTCACACTATAACTATATTAGTACGGTACCAAGTCACAGTTGTTTGTAGAGAAAAAAATAATGTAATCTCCATCTCCCGACTGATGACAGCTAAAACATCTAGACAATGAATACTGAGATAATTGACTCAAATATACATTAGTTTATACACGATTGTCATAAATACTTGGGTTTCAACATATTTAGAGGCAACTATGTCAATATCTCACAACGTACATCTGTTGCAGCTATAGGTTGAGCTCATACTCTTTTAACAAGCCAGCTTATAGATTCACTTACATGCACACCAATCGCGCATCGCTACACAGATTGGCTTTTAACTGTCCAAATTACCAACCGCTGCTGGGTATTCGACCAAAAGGCGTGCCGCATCGCCACAAATCCGGGATTTCTTGTAGTGCCAGACTTATAAAGCAGCCCCAAGTGGGTAGGCGTAGGTACTCATCAGGGTGATGAAGGTCTGACTGCTGAGAGCTAGTTTCCACCAGGCGGCATCAACTGTTAAAGACTTCTGACCATGTCACCCTAAGCCCAGCCTTCAGGCCATTTCTCACAACCGAGTCATTTTCTGGTAGGGACTGGAGTCGGTTCCGTCTTGCTGCAGGATAAGAAGGCGGTTGCTTCAAGTTGTGCCTTTTGCAACCATGTTAGAGGCTTGTAATGACACAGGCGTTTTAGACACGAGATTTCCGTTGTACGGCAGTTGAATATGCTTCTAGTGACAAATATTTAGGAATGTATTTGTTTCCCAAGATGTTTTTTCTTCTGAATTGAGATCTAACTGCTTCTGTATGAATGTGGTAAACGACTTAAACACTAAAGAAATTATTCTACCAAAACAGCGGATTGGCGTAGATTTTTTAAGGTCCTGAAACAGAGCGAACATGTTAGCATGAATCTCAGCTGCCCCCTTTAAAATAATTTGTTATTCGAAAATAACGTGAGATTTGATTACTGAAACTCTGTCTTTAAAACACGTGATATGCATTAATTGAAGTAATCATGCGACGACGTGAATATTTAGTTCAATATTCCATTATCCTTAAGGTAAGCGCACACCATCTAAGATAATTAGTAGAAGACCATTTTAAGCTATTAAAAAAAAACAAAAGAAAACCAATCATCAGTGATAATGTTAATACGACATGCAAGGGACGCCTCCAACCAAGCCGGTTAGGCCACTGCACTGCAACCTATGCGGCCGCAGTGGGCCCCGCGCTTATTATTCTTAATTCTTTATCCCTACACAAACTTGGCCCCGCGCAATCCGTTTCGCATACTAAGCCGCATAGGGCCCCACAATCGCTAAGACCAGCGCTGCCTCCAGCCACCCAACCCTTCACTAAGATATTTTAGCATCGGAAAATAATGTACAACCATCACCTGAATCGTAAAGATTGGTTGCATCAGTAACTGCTTAGGAAATCCGAGATGTAACACACCAAAACAATGATGGGGAGTACACAACGCAAGGCATCAACAACACAGTATTGGAAATCTATTTTTAGCACTGGGAGCAAGCACTTTTCATGAGGTACGTACGATTGTTCCCTACACACGTGCCAGGCGGCATCTAAACAACGGTTCTATGTCAAAGTGAAGCCCGGTCCATTCAGTAGAGAACAAATAAGAAGCGAAAATAAAGAAAGTACTAATTTTGTTAAACATTAATTTTTATACGATATTGAGGGGGAAAAATCTTGAAACCAGATTTCGCGCCCGTGACAATTCATACACAATTTGGATATATATAGCAGGTGGGCCTTTTGAGATTCTGTGGTAGATATTAGAGTACATGATGGTGATACGCAGCACACATGCGATAAGGGTGGTAAGGAAGTGGGGGGTGGACCAGGTGGGTTGGGGTGGGGCTCTGAAATACTATGAGCTGGGAAACACTGTAACACGGCGTTTTAGCATAACTCCCGCGTGACTGAGCAAAATGCATGTCGGGGTAAATTTTGATACAGATGTAAACACAACTAACGACCCCGTCTTTACATTCATGTCTGTGTTTATACAAATAAAACGTCTATATTGTAGTTAGTCGAAACTAGATTGTTACCATTTTAAACATTTTTCTGGTTTGTCTGGGCATCAGCTGCGTTGTCAGCCCATGTTGCATTGAGCTCTTGTGTAGCCCAATGAACCTTCAACATGGGAGGAATTTGCCCACGTGTTCGGGTCACAGCTTTTAAAGGATGCATCTAAATGTGTCTGCTGCATCCCCCACCCCCAGCAAACCGCCTTAATCAATATGACTATGTCTGTAACACTTATTCCGCTTGGGCGTTTGTTTCAATTCTTTAGCTGAAAAAATATGTCAAACTATTGTAGCCCAGCTGATATCCCGTGACGTCAACTGTACTTACCACCAAGATACTGCCTGCAGAATAACATAACATGTCACAAATTTAAATGAAAAAATCTATCCCAGGCAAATAATCGTCATTACCATGTTAAGTTCATTTTTGCATCAAGTGCCCCGAAAATTTCCAAAGCAGAGGAAATGTGACCTACCGTTTTATTGTAATTTGCACAAGTTTAACTATTTAAGTAAAAATGCCAGCATACGCTTGTCGAAAGAATGCAAGTTATTCCCCCCTCCCTCCCCGCTCCGTGCAGTACTAAACCCTACAAACAGTGATACTAATCAAACACCTGTCATGTTGAACTGAACTAAACCTTAGTGTTGACCCAACGACTACTGACATAATGACGTGTAGTCTACTCACATGACATATGTGTGGTCTACTCACATGACATAATGTGTGGTCTACTCACATAACATAATGTGTGGTCTACTCACATGACATGCTGTGAAGTCTACTCACATGACATAATGCTGTAGTCTACTCAAATGGCATAATGCTGTAGTCTACTCAAATGACATACTGTAGTCTACTCAAGTGACATAATGCTGTAGTTTACTCACATGACATAATGATGTGTAGTCTACTCACATGACATTAGGCTGTAGTCTACTGACATGACATTATACTGTGTAGTCTATTGACAAGACATTCGACTGTGTAGTCTATTCACATGACATTATACATTGTAGTATATTCATATGACATTATGCATTGTAGTCTATTCACATGACATTATGCCATGTAGTCTAACTACATGACATGACGTCTGCTCACATGACATGCTGAGTCTACTCAAGGTATGAGCAATACAAATATAGTGAAGCATATACCGAGTAGTTAAGCAGTGCATACACTTGATGGGCCCAAACATTATGATGTTCTGGCATCATCAGCTCTTAGAACATAACAGAAACTACATTGTAAGACAAGACACCCTTGACAGCTACCCAACCACTTGGACACAGCCAGGTCAAGAAGGACATGACATTAACATTCCGGCAGGTGAAATAGATATTTAATGAGCCACCTCAAGTCAGTTACATAGCAAATCAAACTTTATCAAACCAAATAGTAAGAACATCGACAATGATTAAAGCAAAACTAAGTAACAGCTAGATACTCGGATATGGTGATCCTATGTAGGATAATGTCAGATGGATTTCCACTGCTACTACCAAGATACACATCCATTGCTTCAAGAACGTACCATAAGTTACATTGTACAGGACATATCCAGCAGACCAATATTGTAGAGCAGAGGCAGTCGGCAGTAGTAAACAAAGACAAAACCCTTGAAACAGATCAAGCTCAACAAGACTAAGATGGACACAGCTAATGCCTTACCACTGGGGCGAAAAGCATAAACCACTGACAGTAATGAATGTAAGGATTTGATAGCAACTTTGCCATAACACCAATGGCAAAGATACAAAATAAGAGGAGGAATATGTAACAACAACAAAACAACAAACAAATTCTTGTAGTAACAGGGATAAATACAACTTCTGTATGGGATTTCAGGTTTTGGAGAACAGTATCACAATATACAAAATGTGGATACATGTATTTTACTCTTAGAGTGCAACTGTTTGAGCAACTAAGCACAGCTGCAATTGATAGCTTTTTAGCATATGTTTAGGAAGTTTTTAATTAAATCTAATGACAAAAGTTGACAAAACGAAACACAATCAAAGTTCAGAATTTGAGGAGAAGGCTATAAATTAGCAAAATAAAACAAATAATATAATTCTGGGTGTATGTAAAAGGAAAACACTAGTGAACAGACTTTTCTTGGTACATTATCAGGACATGTGTGTTCATTAATTTCAAATTCATTACTAAGTACTAGTGCAGAAAGAAAGTGGTTGCTAAAACATCAATGATCAGCCTTGAGAAAAATATTTTAAAAATTGAAATGATTGAAAAATCTTAAATTTTAAAATCATATACAGACTGCAGGTACCTGTAGAAATAGATGTTAAGTTGATGAGTATGGATGCAACCATTCTCTACGGAGAACATAAATATTAAATATCAATTAGTTGGGATTAGATTTTCATTAATAGCATGCCACTTATGGAACAATATATATGTGTGTATGTATATATATATGTATATATATAGTAATAATTTAAGAGTAAATTTAATATTTGTTGACACTTTCTGTTTAGCTATATACAAGGACAGAAATCCTCAACTTACTCAATAAACATTTAGAATGTTAAAGTAAATCAAAAAGAAGCAATGTATTATGTACCATGTCAGAAAGGGGATATTTCTCAGTATTGAATAAATAGTGATTTAAATAAAATTGAACAGATAGAGAAGATCTCACTCAACACCCAAAACCTCAGACCATCAAAATCCCTAAATTACAACGACTGAACTTTGCACCCTTGAAATGCCAACTGGCAAAATGGGAGAGCTAGAAAACCTTGTCATAAGGGTAACATATATATAATTATTTTTTTTAAATCTCAAATGATAAAAGTATTGTTTGTTGTAGTATTGATTCATTTTACTAAAACATTAAGCATCATGAGTGTTAATAAATAATTCAATGGGAGCAAATGGCATTAAATACACAACAACAAAACAACAACTAATAATGATTTTTTAAAAACGTATCAACAACAAAATGATATAAGCTTCATTTAAAGCTCAATATTTTCCTTCATTTGATGCTATGATTTACAAAGACTTAGCAAATATATATTTTAGCACTTTTCTTCAAAAAATATCTTGAATACAGTATTCCTTGTGGCTAGCAGAAAAATTAAATGCACAAGTGTATCATAGCAATTAAAAATTACTCAGTGAGGAGCAACTTTAATTCAATAAGATCCCATTCAATAGTTTTTTTTCCTTATGGTTGGTCATGAATACTGGCAACCTCTGTGAAGTCCATAGTTTGTTTTAAAATAAAAATTATGTAAAATTTTGAACATGGAGGATTATAATGCCTTAAAATAATTATAATATTTATGTTTGCGTTAATAACAAATGCCCACAGCATTTATGATTCATCGACAATTTCTTTGATTATGTTAGTCTCTCCTCAACTATTTAAACAACATGGAAATTTTAAAAAATACAACTTACTGCCATTGGTTGCCCTGTTGCTCTGTCCTGTGTCATCATGTTCAATAAAGGTGGTTAATGGTTTGGAGGACTTTGCCAGTATCCCCACTGCAGCATGTGAGGATTACCTGTTGGTATAAATGTATAATGAATGAGAATGTTCTATAATTCAGAATCACAGTGTACACAATTTCTATGAAATAGCTTCCCTCTATAGTTTTTCTTTTCCCTGCTGTATATTAATTAAAAAATTGAAAGAGACAGTGAAATGATACAAAGTGTGTTCAGTTGCCTAGGTGTGCCAGCGAGAAGGAGACGCAGCTTAATATTCCAAGGGGTCAAGAGGAGGAAGTTGACCTTACGCTTGATCATGTCTTGCGAGTATTGAAAACTAGAAAGACAATGTAGGACATAGTTGGCAAACGAATGATGTGTGCATTGGTGTTCCAGAATGCATGTGATGGAACCCTATTAAAGCCTTCTGACATATATGCTAAGACAGCAACTGTAAATAGTATATATATATATGTTCTTCAGTACACCAAGACTGACATTGCCTAAGCCCTGTACTCTTCAGCAGAAGAAGTACAAGATACACCTAAGATACTGCACCAGCAGTGGTCATGTCTTCAGAGGAACAGTAAACTTGCTCTTATTTGCTCTGCAGTACATCTATGTATCACTGAACAAGTTACTACATTTTCTTAGTTTAGTTCAACATTAACCAGTCCTCAAATCAGGACCGCTTAACCGTAACTTCAAAGCTTATTGAGTTAAATTTTTGTTGTGTTATGGCAGAATACCATAGCCCATATGCCAGCGACCATGACATCAAAGCATTTTCTTAATATTCCGGTATATATATAATATATAATATAAAAATACATGTCGTCACTGATAGTGGAGAGAACGATTTTTTTATTAATTCGCTAAGTTGGCGAAGCACACAAACAATATCATTATCACACAGCAGGACCGTGATGTCAAAATGTGAATAACCGTCAAGGCCACGAGTGTTACTATTTATATTACAAGAGGAAAGATACGCCTAACAGTACTACTAACTTAATGTTTACCGGTCCTCTTATTCAATTTTGGACTTATGTTGACAGTTTTCAAAGGCATTTGACTTACTGTTTCCACATGGATATAAAACTTGATGTTTTCTAAAAATTGTTTTTCATCTGTGTTGAAAAAGCACAGAGCAGAACACAAGTGGGGGGTGACGCCACGTGTTCGTGGAAGCCACCATCAGAAGACGCGAAGTGAAAAATTGATACACTCTCTTTGTTGGTTCTCAAAAAACTAAGGAATAATACAGACTGGAAAGGAAAACTGTATTTTCAATTGGTTCACAAAACATAGTAAAAATTGGTACAGATGGTTAACCTGGAAGAACTAAGTAACTAAGACTATATTCTAATAAAACAGTTCTTTAAAAACATTAATATTACTTTTTCTTAAGCGCTAACACCCAATTAAATTGAGAAATTCCTATACTGTATATGTATTTACTAAGAGCCATTTACAGTAATTTTTAATCAGGGAATGAAAAATACATTTTAAAATACCTAATCCATAAATTGCACACTTAGTTTGGCTATTCAATAAAGAATTTCATCAAAATAAAAGATAATACTCAAGAGACGCACTTAAAAGAAACATGACAAATAATCATCAAAAACCTGATAAAGCTAAGTTTTAGGCATTAATCATTAAAAATGTGGAGCTTCCAAAGGGATCAGTTGAGGCGACAACAATTGGCACACTTATGTTGATTGACTTGTGTTCCCCAACCTAACCACCAGTCACTATCACTAATACTAATAGCCAGATAAGCAACCCAACAATGTTGAGATTTTGTATAAAAGTATAAAAGTAACAGAAGATGATTTCAGTTTCCAGCGATGTCAAAAAGAAAAATTATAAAATAAATAAAAAAAAGAAAATGGATATCGGATATGGAAATGGGCATACCCCAAAGAAATACAACAAGCCAGTAAAGCAAGACAAGTACTTTGGTGAAACCCACGCCCACAGGGCTAACAACAACTTGAAAAACCCAAGAAGACATGGAGTTGGAGCTGTAGTGTCTTGGATGAGGCAGAAAGGATAAGAAAGATTTGAGTATTTTGAGTTGATACTGGAAAGAGACAGTTCAGACAGCTAAGTCTGGAGGGCTCTGACTTAGACCCTAAGCCTAAGTCTAAGTTCCATAAGGAATTTTAAAATCTTAATTCTTAGTCAGCTACTGTGACTCTTGACTCACTCTTGCAATTTTCAATTTGTCATATTTTTTCTTTTATACAACTCTGCAGCTAAGCCTAAGGCTAAGGCCCTAAGGCTAAGGTTTGTCACTGTCAAGTCAAGTTTGCTACTTATTTTTGGGATAAAATTCTAGTTCATCCTTACACTTACACATACATTCATTTAGATGTTTTGATACAAACATATCTGTCAAAATTGATGATTAAAACACACAAAGATCTGAAAAGATTCATTTAAAAAATAATTGACAAATTTCGTTGCAATCTAATACAACGACAACGTTGCAATCTAATACAAACGCTATCATCTCCTAAATATAGACTTGATAATACGGAAGCCGCCATATTGTCAACATGGCGGCCACTGTGCAGTGCGTGGAACCGAAGCACTGACGCAACAGTTTGGTTAGATTTGACAAATAATAAACAATGACTTAAGGACACAAGTTTAGTTTTTACAAAGTGGAGTCGCAATTAAAATAACTAATAAGACAATACCATATCATGGAAGAATCAAAATCTAAAATGCACAAAAACAGTCGCGCCGCCACGACTCGCATGCCCGACAACGCCTTTCGGACGGGAACTCGTATCCGTACACTACAATAATAAAATATTTTTTTTTAACGGAACTGGCCTTTCAATGAAATAGTTTAACGTAACTATAAATTAATAAACATATAATAATCTTACTTTAACATAAATTATTTTAAGACTATCGCTTTCTAAATAAAACAGCCAAGGGGAAAACGAGAGGGGTCAGCAATAATTCGATGCGAGGGTAATAAACATTCGATGTTCGCCCTTCACTTGAAGCGAAGAATGCATCAACGAAGAATGCTCACTACTTCGTATAAGAAATGAAACGCTTACCGTAAAAAAGCCAGAATGGCTTGCGTAAATCTGCCCTTTGAATAAGGCAATTTACAGGACAGATCTTTGAATAAAGACCTCTGTTTAGATAGTGGATATCCCCCTTCAGTTGGCCATGTTATCCAGACAAATGGTCTTGCGATGAAGAGGTCACATGGAAACCGTACCGGAAATAGTATATGTTCGAGCGTGTAAAATAGTGCACAGTGGCTATGGGGAAATCAAAACACAAACAATGATAAGCCGATGTTGCTATGGTTTAAATATTTTTACATGAAGTGTATGGTGTTCATTCCATAGTTAGAACAATTAACATCCCCAAATAATTATGGCTAGAACTGCCGTATCCCATGTCCCATGGTAAAGAATCAAAGTAACTAAGATTCTCGGGCAAAGTCTTTAATAAATTTCGACTTTATTTGTTTGCACAAAAAATAATAATAATGGTTAGACGAAAAAAAGAAAAAGTTCGTTTAATATTAAATCCTACACATAAATTATATTTCAAAACTTGTATTTCTAAGTATAAGCTTTGTTTTTTTAAAACAAATATTAATCATTACTCCCTTTACAGTCTGTTCGTAGTATTTCTTTCTTTTCCAACGGCGCATTGCAGCATGGCCATGGAACATGTATAATGAGCTCGAATAATCTCTTTGAAGTAGTATTTATCAAAATGTAGATATAACTTATTAGTGTAAAAAGTAATTATTTTTTGTAATTATAAAAATTAAATTTTAAAGAATTTAATAAAAGCTATGCCTTTCCAAAATCATTTCAGTCAAAAATATGTGAGAACTATTTCTCTTCAAAATCGTGTCTATTCAGGGCAGAGTTTATTTTTATCAATAAGAATAGTAAAGAAAAGAGCGCGAAATACGGGTTATCTTGCCTTTGAATGTACATGTATTTATTTTATTATCTTTATTAACAAATTAATAAATATTTTGTTTCAAATTTTTGTTTTGTATTAAATTTAAAAAAATACATGTCCTTTCGGATTTTATTATTTTAAGAATAGCATCTATAAATAGGTATATTTCCAATTAAGAGAGTGCTTCATTGATATTTTCATGGTAACTTAAACACAAAATGATGAATGACTGACGCTGAGAAAATCCTCCGCTGACCTGGAAGAGAGTCGTGCACCTTCCAATCAGGGGCGTCGCTAGGGTTGGTGTCACCCGGGGCGGTAGCTCATGGTGTCACCCCTTCATGATTTAAAGGGGGAGGTCCATAAATGACGTCACGTGAGGTTACCAATTTTC
>MUZC01001659.1:699295-710257 GCA_002072015.1 Radix auricularia
TCACGACGCCACTACTTCCAATTCCAAGTTTTAATGGAAACATTAGGACCCCCTAAGACCCAGTGGCGTAATTGGGGTCGTCTGCGCCTGGGGACATGACACAGATCATGGGGGCTCAATGAGCCCCAAAGAAAATTATGAAATTTTAAGGTTTATTTGGTTCCTATCTTATCTTAGATATTAAGACGCTCCTTCTAAGCAGAAGATAATTGCGTCCACAGACCACGAAGGATGATCTGTTGGCAAGTGATGCAGCGTTTATAGGCCACGGCTATGAGGGTTCCACGGATTACCTAGCCGCCTTACTAATTTTAGGTGCCCATTTCGGAGCTGGGTGGATTCAGGGATGCCCTGGACCCGGGAACAAATCTTTGCCTTCGCATGAATTCGAACCCGTGAGCATCGGTACGCTAGTCGAGCGCGTTGCCACTCAACCACCGTGGCTCATTTTTGAAGTATCTGGTATTTAAATGAAATAGAATACAGACTACCGGTAATAATTATCTGTAAGATTGTAAACAATTTAAAAAAAAACATTTTTAGACATAATCTACAACAAATTAATCCTCCTTGATTTGACTGTCGCAAACTCGTTAATCACGTTGTAAAATTTTATTTTCTCAAGTGTTTCTCTTTCGATGCTTAGGAGTGTAAGATTACTCAGACGATCTTGTCCCATTGAAACACGTAAAAAAGTTTAATAAGACCAAACCAGTGGCGCAGCTAGGGATTTAGGGGCCCGAGGGGCTTGGGCTCTTTTGGGGATGGGAGGATTGGCTTCTTTGGGGGCCCAATCATTTTGACCGTTGGCGTAATATATATTTAGTGTAAAACTATTTTCAGACACTCCTTTCGGGGGCCCGGGGGGACTTTCAAAATTGGACCCCTCCCCCTTCCCTAGTTACGCCACTGGAAAAAATAAGCTTTAGTTTGCTGAAGGACCGCTCATAGCTTGCAATTGAAACAGCAACTGTTAAAATTATTTGCTGTGAAATGCGCAGATTCGGAAATACGTCATCTCCATATGAAACAATGAAAACAAGACGATCCTGTGGAGTTTTCGGTAGAAATTTCCCTAAGCAATTTTGACGTAGTGTAATAAACGACATTTTTCTCTGTGACAAGAATATTAACGTCCAGGCGGCTGGGTAGCGAAGTCAATAGTGCGCTCGCCTCACAAGCGTGGGATCGAGCCCACGAAAAGCCACTATAAAAATGTTGAGACTAACGCTAAGAAAGTCCTCCGATGACCTTGAGAGGGATGGGCGCCGCCAGTGTCTATTAAGCCCGATAATGTTCTAATGGAAACATTAGAATCCCCTACGACATCAACTTTGGGTTTCCATAATCGGCATTGCATTTAAATGCTTTGCCCTAGCACATAACATCGGACTTTGACATAAGTTGTCAGATTCAGGTCGAACCACGTAGAGGCAGTGGCGGATTTAGCTATAGGGCAGGGAGGGGGGAGATTGCCCCCCGCGCCCCAGTTGGGTCTAAAATGGCGCCCCCCTGAGACGCCCTCATGAACATTAAAAAGGTGTAGCTAGAGCAGAAAAAAGATTGCTAAACACGAAAATTTTAAGCAATACTAAACTCCAATACGACTATATTGGCTTGCTAAATATCGTATTCCAACTAATATCTGGTTTGGTTAGTCAGGAAAAAAATAGAGAAATATAGAAACAAATGATAGAGGTGACGTTTTTCTTGATTCTTAGCAAAACAAGGTTTGTCATTCAGAGTACACAGACAAAATTATTGCTTGATACTTTAGCGATGGTAGTTATAGAAATACTTGAAATATTTGTTAAATCTTAAGTTTATTAGCCAGCCATGATTCCAATTTGGACAGTTTAACAGAAAAATGAAATTTATTTAAGTCATGATGTGCACATTGATTTAATTCAATCGGAATTATCGGCAGGTATTGATAATAAAGTTAAGTCTTCATATTTCTTTTCTGTAATTATCGATTAAACCATTGATATATCTAAAATTGATAAGATGTCACTTTACGTTCAGTTTCAAAATCAGGAAATGTTGTGGAAAGATTTATAGGCTTTTATACTTTTGTAAACAGCTATGCTGCATCAGCATTTGCTGAGAAGATTTTAACGGAACTACACATTACAAAAGCGAAACATTGATATCACAATATGAGGAGAAAAGGCATATGATGGTGCATCAGTGATGTCTGGAATTAAGTGTGGCCTTCAAACTTTCACACAATGCCATCTATGTTTATTGCTGTGCCAATGTTTTAAATTTGGTCACTCTCGAAGCAATGTCCGAAAACAGTGATGTATACAGTTTTTTGGCATAGCTGAAAGGTTGTATGACTTTCTGATACAAGATGGGCAAGGCGTAGGCCGTAAATAAGCATGCAGTTGATGCAGTTATTGGATCATTCTCTGCTGTTCTAGCCACTCTAGAAGATTTAAATTCAAGGGCATCAACATAACATAAAGGAAGTGTCAGAGCAGAAGCCATTGCACAATCTGCTTTAATAACAAAATATTCTTTCGTTTTTTTATGCTTTTTGTACAAAAGTTGGTTGATAATTTCATGTTATCAAACCACTTGCAGCTCAAGAGTATTGACATTGCAATTGCATAACGATTGATCGATGTTGGAAGAAATAAGTTTGTTGAAACGAGAAGCGATCAAGCTTTTTATAATTCTGAAAGTAGATATCTAATCATTTATTAATGAAAATTGTTCGAAACTAGATGTTAAATTTTTTTTTAAAGAAACGCGAATTGCAGAAATAAAAGTAGCGCAGGTGAACTTAGTAGAGATGAAAGGGCTAATGATCCAACTAACAGTTTTAAATCTGAAACGTTTTCACTATCTTGGATACACTTCTAAAATAAATAGATGATCGATTTGATGACTTTAGGGGCACAGCTATTTACTTCTATTGTATTGATCCATCACAAATGTTGGAAGAAAATAAAGATTCTCTTCAAAGTTGATGCAAAATTTACAAACACATTAACCTAGAAGAAGCAATCGTTGAATATTATACCTTCAAAGATTTTTATGCATCACAACGTCAATCACTATCTAGTGAGCGACGACTTAAAGAGTTTCTGCCATTCTTGACTGAAAAATAAATGGCATCAGGTCTCTATAGTTTGTCAATATTCTATAAAAGTTTACTTGAATCTTTCTGTTAGCAATGATTGAAAATCATCAAAAATTAATTGCGCTCAACAATGACAAACGAACGTCTGTCTGGATTGGCAATAATTTCAAATGAACGTGATCTAGGTGAGAACGTTGACATTTAATCAACGATAAATCGTTTCGCTTCACGTAGAAAGGAATTTAAATAAGGCTCAGGGCGCTATATAAATTCGTATAAACTAAGTTTCTTTCTTAGATCAATAAATATACTATTGAAATAAATAAACGTTACTATTTTGAAAACATAACAGTTTATATTTATTTCTTCTGTTTGACTTGTTTGTTAATTTGGAAAAAATTACTAAATTAGTAGGCTAATAATTAGTATTGACGAGGGCTGCGGAAATGAACGATTAATTTCTCGACTAATCCTTAAAAAGTTTAAGGATCAAATTATTTTTAACCATTAATCGACCCATCACTTAAAAGTAATTGGAAGTCAAAAAGTAAAAAAAAAAAAAAAATAGCGGCTGATAATAAATTTCCTGAAGATTACACGAACATTTTGGTTTTAAAATATTGACTGACGGCATGTTCAAAATGTTGATAAATTTCGCCTGCTTAGCTAATGGGAGTAATGGAGTTTGACTCCGAGGCAGAAATCGACAGCTCTTCTGGTGAATTACTGCGTTACAAAATGGAGATGAAAGTTATTGAATCCATTAATCCTGTACAATGATGGAAAAATAATGAACACCGATATCCGATAATGTCATTCCTTGCGTAGACCGTTTTAAGCATACCTGTTTGAGTTTTCTCAGTTCCATGTGAATGATTGTTCAACTCGGCTGGTTATATTGTCAATTAGATCCGCTCATCACATGAACCTAATAATGTCAACACCTGTCTTTTTGCGTAGTTGGTTAAAAGGAATATTTAAAGAAGACATGCCAGCGTTATTTAAATTTTCAACAAGAATCGTTATTTTTCAAAAGTTAACAATTAAATTTAAATTAATCGTTAACAGTCCTTGTATTTACCCAATGCTCTGATATTAGTAAAATTTTGCGCCCCCCCCCCCGAAATTCTCCTGCCCCCCCCCCAACGCAGACAAAGCTAAATCCGCCACTGCGTAGAGGCCAACCCTTCTTGAAAGGATAAAACCAATAAAACGTCATACTAAGTTATTTTAGTACGAAAACAAAAACAACAAACAGATACTGCAAAGAAATAACCATATAAAAATACAGAAGAGTTTTTAATTTCTTTAATCAATAATTTTGTGTGTGATAAATTGTAATATCTAATCAGTTGCAATGCATTAATTTTGTATCTACTTGAAGCGAATATTTAATATCCCGACTACATCCCATAGTTGTGCAATGATTGTAGTAATGTTGCCATTAGCCTACAACACAGGCAGCCTGGCACGAAGCAAGAGTCTCAAAATTGTTAGCATTTCCAGGGCAGCCCCCGTAGACAAGTGTTGGTGACTCTGTTGTAGTAATAGCGAGGAAAATATCCTTCGCGGTTTCCTGGTTCAGGTGGTAATGAGCAGATTTCATCTAACATGTGAACAAATTATTAAAATTATCTCTAACATTTGGCCGGGGGCAAAAATGTAGTTTTTTTTCCTTATATGAACTAAATGAAAACTTAAAATCACTCATTCTCATATTTCCCGTGTAGGTAGAAGCATGAAACTTTGGGAAGTTGTTGAGTGTACTTTCGCGACGGTAACAGGCGAAAAACTTTTGAAAGTATCACTTTATGGAGTCCGGGGGCCCAAAGGTACTTTCTTTTTTCTGATATTAAAAACCGCCTCATCACTAACTCTTTAATATTCCGTGTAGGTAAAACATGAAAGATATTAAAGTTATTGAGTATACTCTCCCGACGATAATTGGCAGGAAAAGATTTTTAAAATTCCCACTCATGGGGAGCCGGGGACCCAAATGTAGGTTTTTCCCCTTTTATAAGCTATCTTAAATAGATTCATAATTAAATCTCCAACTTCTCGTGTAAGTAGGAGCACTACGCTTTTGGAAGTTGTTGTAAACGCCTCCGATGTTAACAGGCTAAATACGTTTTGAAATGGTATAACGCGGGTTTTTAACGCATAACTGAAATCCTACTTTTCCGCTTCAAAGCGCGGGTGTTTTGCTAATATCAATATAATTCTTAAACTGTCTATTTATATATAATTTTTTTCAGTGTTTTTTTTTCCTAGCAGTACACATCTGTTAAGGTGTTCCGGCACCTTTTTTCAAAAGACTATTTGGTCTTACTGCATTTTAAATCCTTGCTTATATTAACTCTTAGCGTCTAAATGTGTGCTTGATTGTTTGCTTGCCGAAAAAACGTTGACTCGATTTTTCAACCCACTTTCACGTGCGCTAACGAGCAAAAATTTCGCAGGCAGACTCGTGTCGACGATAAAAATGATCTTTCAAAATTTCAGATCATCAACTGTACTATAATTAAATTAATGAATTTTTTTATTTGGGGCCGTCCATAAAGTACGTCACGCTCCAAGGAAGGGGGTTTAAGTAGAAAGTGTGACAGTTTGTGACAGGTGGTAGGGGGTCAGGCCAAGTGTGACGTCATATTTTTAATATATTTTTAATTTTATTTGTAATTTATTTATTTTTTTAAAGTAAAGTTTAATAGTTTTAAAAATAACTTTCAATTTTTTTTTTGAAACACTTGAATTAGTTTTATGTAAAAATAGCATGAAGTGCGTATCTTTTCAATGTGTTGTTTACAATTCCTCATGCTAGTTAGGAGTGCTAGTATACTGTTGTGAAGCTTTGTTTTATGTGTAGACTTACCGAAAGTGTCATTATTTCTTTGTTGTCTGCTGCATAATTATATCATTGATCAAGAAATTTGGAATTTGTATTATAATACAAAATATTTAGGATTCACAGTTAATATTTGTATAATATAATGGTTATTGTCATAAACTTAAAAAAGATTATATTAATTTTCTTTTAAAATATATGATAAATACCAGTTAATGAGCTGATCATTAATTGGACGGTACATTTTTAGTTAGTAAAAGACTAAGAGAAAATCTAAATTATAATTTAGTTTGTAATAGAGTTTAACACATGTATAAAGATTCCTACAGCTCGCTGTAACAACCCTACAGTCATAAAAACCTGAGACAAAAGGCTCATTGGTTTTTACGAAAGTGTTATGAAAAAAACAAAGTATTAATATAAAATTAAAAAAATATTGATTAATTATGTGGCAGTGTGCCCAACATGTAACTTATATAATGATAGATTGATAATTGTATGGGTAAAGTTGGGGTATTTAGAAATGTACCAAGTAGTATGATGTGTTATGACCATGTACTTTTGAGCAAATTTTGGTATACAGGGTATTGCCATTACAGTTTTAGAATCTTAGAAATTGTAGAACCGTTGGGGTAATTGGTCAGTAACAGACGTAAGCTCTTCAGGTCCAATATACATAGCAATACGATCAAGGAAGCATTCGTCATCCACTGCTTTTGCTCATGGCTTAGACCTCGAAAGACTATTGTATTTTGGTGAATTCAATGTAATAATAAAAGATAAAAGAGACAATATGATTAAAAACTATTGTTGTTTTTACAGTGGGTGGAGGGCCAGATGAAAATCCTCGCTATCAAAAAGTAATTGAAGTTACAATCCACCACTTCGTTAAAAATAATCTTGATGCCTTATTCCTTGCAACCAATGCACCGGGAAGAAGTGCTTTTAATCATGTGAAACGTCGAATGGCTCCATTGAGCAGAGAACTGTCTGGTGTCATATTGCCAACTTGTTAAAAAAAACCACAAGAAACTATAAAAGGAGGGTGTGGGGAGGGTATCGCTCTACATTGTATTATCCATCAGCATGTCCTGTGCAGCAAATGCCTCAAGTTTGACAATGTGATGTCTGTCATTGTGAAATACATCAACCATATAAGATCCAAGGGCTTCAAGCAAAAGCAATTTCGGGCTTTATTTGGAGGAAATAGATTCAGCATGTCAGGATGTGCTCTACTTAACTGAGATGCGTCGGCTCAGCGGGGGAATATGCTTGAAGAGGATTTTTGAGTAGAGAACAGAAGTGAAAGCTTTCATGGAGAACGATGGGATTGCTGTTCCTGTACTATGTGGTTCCAAATTAATGGCTCACGGACTTAGCTTTTCTTGTTGACGTCACACGGGAGCTGAATGTACTGAACAAGAAGTTACGAGGACAGGAGCAGCATATCAGTGCTGCCTATGAAACTGTGAGAGCATTTTTAATGAAACTTATTTTATAGAAAGCCCAGCTCTCTCAGAAAAACAATTGCCATTTCTCAGCATGTAAAGCACTCGTGGATGTGGACATGCCATTCAATGGTGAGGAATATATTGATGCCATTGAAAAGCTACAGGAAGAATTCGATCACCGATTTGCAGACTAAGAATCTCAGAGCCACTTTTAATTTTTTTGCTGACCCCTTCTATTTCGATGTCCAAGATGCCCTTCTGTGTTGCAGATGGAACTCATCGACTTGCAGTGCAACTCTCATCTGAAAGCTAAGTTCAGGGAGGTGAATGGGACAGCAGACACTATTGGACAATTTTTGAAATAAGTTTCCCAAACCTTCACAGAACTTTCCAGAATTTTCAGCCTTTTTTGGGAGATCATGCATGTGTGAAAAGCTGTTCTCCACAATAAACTTCAATAAATACCAGTACAGGTTGAAACTCACTGATGATCATCTTCAAGCTATACTGAGGGTCTCGACTGCTTCCTCCCTCAAGCCAAATGTGTTTCAGCTGTGTACGGGGAAACGCAGTAGGTATAGCAACGGTAGCAGGAATACTGCCTGTTAGAGCTAGGCCAATCTTTGATTCTTTAATAAATAATAATGAATAAAGTTGTGGTAGACTGAACAGTTGTACTTTTTTGTATTAACTTGATGCGGTCCGGCATAACCCGGACTTTGTCTCATGTGGCCCCTAGGCAAATAGAGTTTGAGATCCCTGTGTTAGAGTGTCGCAGTGCGTATTATATTGAAACACTTTAACAATATTTTCCTGTCGCGCGGTGCGGTGCGCATTATATTGACGATACTTTTTAAAAATAAATTCCCGAACTGTAAATGTTTATGCTAATCTGCCATGTGGTGCGCATTATATTAAACATGTTCTTATAACTATAACCCTTTCCCCGTGATCAAATCGAGCTGAGTTTTTTTTTTGGTACTATAAATCCTTTATATGTGAGACGAAACTAAAAAAAAAAAAAATAGAAAAAAAAACCCAAAAAAAAACAACATTTTTTGCTTATTTGAGCTAGATCTTATATAAAAATAATTTTATGCGTTAGCTACTGTGTATATGAAGGGATCTTAACGAAAATTTGTATTAAAAAAACTTGATAGCCCATATTATAAGGCTACAGGGCACTGAACTTATAATTTCATTTTCTCTCTCTCTTTTTTCGTATATGTTTAAGATATTTTCCTCATTCAATTTTTTTTTTGCGATCTTGCGGAATATATCCATGTTGAAACTGAATTAAAATGAACATGTTTTTGAAATTGACATCTTGCTGTGAATTGGCCCAAGGACCCCTAATTTTCTTAAATTAGTGGTATGAAAATTAGTGTTGGCGCAAGTTACTGAGAAATAAATGGATTTTGCCCATCTCTTAATTTTCTTTTTATTAGTCTCATAACCTCGTGGTTGTTGCGGTTGGGGGCTGGTACTAATGTTACCATTCAACTTTTTGTGGGCTTGGTAGATCTTGGCGGTGCCCATCTCCTCTCCAGGTAAGCGGAGGACTTTTTAGCAATAACCATCCATCAACATTTTTATTTAGGCTATTACGTGGGCTAGATCCAACGCCTCTCAGCTTGTGAGGGAGAGCGGCCTATTTACTTCGCTATTCAGCCGCCATATTAGTATTTAAAAACTCAAGAGTCTATATCAATATCTCATTACTATCGGGCAATGAGCTCCTTATGTTCATTGCCTTCGGGGTAGGGGGTCCCAAATGTCTTTTTAAAAATACTGCATGTTAATAATTTAAGTCCCCAATCTATTTTACACGATATTGAGCCATATGGCATGAGTTCAATGGAAGTAAAAATTAAATTATCACTCATATTGGACACCATGTTTGGCTGCTACCGGAACCATGTTTGGCTGCTACCGGAACCATGTTTGGCTGCTACCGGACACCATGTTTGGCTGATACCGGACACCATGTTTGGCTGCTACCGGACACCATGTTTGGCTGCTACCGGACACCATGTTTGACTGTGACTGGACACCATGTTTGGAATTACGGATACTTCGACCCCGGATGGTTCGACCCCGGATGGTTCTACCCTGTCAGTTCGACCACAGGACGTTTTGACCCTAGGGCGTTTCGACCCCTTTGTATATACACCGTAGAAATTTATTAATATTTGTTTAGATATACTTTTTAAAATTAAATTTTTGGTATAAAATTAATTCAACATAATATTATTATGCATTTAAAATTAAATTCAGTTTGAAATAGTTTTTTTGTAACGTTTAATTTACGATAATTTGAAAATCCAGTCAACATTCAACGTACATTAATGATTGTGATAAATGCACCATTTCACTCAGGTCATTACAAACCTATTTAACTCCACCCCAACCCAAACACCGTTCCGATGTAATCGGGCAATAAGAAGGCAATGTGGTCAGATGGTCCTTTCTAATGTTGCCTACATTCTCGCTGCACCCCCTCCCCCACTCACTTTATTTACCCTTGCCATAACCCTCGCCAGCACACGGCGTGATGTGGTGGTCACCGAGTCTAGCCCTTGTAACATGTCTTGTAAGCCCAGGAAAAAATGTAAATAACAATGGCTTAACGTTTAGACAGGTAATACGGGCCTAGCTGCTCAAATGTATGCTATGTATGCTACGCGGTTGCATTAACTATTGAAATTTCGTAACTTTAAAATACTGACTACTTTGTACGTGTTTTAAAACCAGTATTTCTGCGAGGGAGGTCTTCACGAGTTAAGGAACACAAGAAGTAAATGGAAGGGCGCGCGTTTGTAATGGTCTCAGCGCCTGCGAGGTGCATTGTTCAACATATCGACGGATCAACACCTTTGAAAAAAAAACATAAATAAAAAATTCATTTATTTTTTATCACAGTGAAAATCTTTGAACCACTTAAATATATACATTTTTAAAACCCATTTATAATTTAGGTCCTTTCAAAGTGTGTTTGGGATAGGAGTTGAGATTCTATTTTTAATTCATTATGAACCAAAAATTAATTTAAAGTAATAGTAGTAATAAAATAACAAAACAATAAATGGAAAAACAAATTCACTGTGTAGAAACGACAGGGTCGAAACGTCCGGGGTCGAAACACCCGGGGTCGAATCGTCCGTGGTCGAAACGACCGGGGTCGAAAGTCCTGTTGTCGAACTAGCAGGGTCGAACCGTCCGGGGTCGAAGTGTCCGACCACCCCATGTTTGCCTGTTACCATGTTCACCAGTTCAATAATGATTATTATTAGGTCTGTACCGGATTCAAATTTTTGAAGTGAAATCCGGCCGGAGCCAGATTTGTAAAAAAGGCTGGATTCCGGACTTGCCAGAGCAATTATAAATATTATATATTGATTAGGGCTCTACCAGCCAGCCGGATTTGTCCGGATGTATGAAGTGAAATCCTGCTGGAGCCAGATTCTTAAAAATGGCCGGATTCTGGATTTGCGGGTCCGAAATCCGGTACAACATAGTTAATTGGAAATCAAAACGAGATGACAAAATTCACCTTATACGTTTGGGGGGGGGGG
>MUZC01001659.1:739810-774677 GCA_002072015.1 Radix auricularia
CCTGAGTTTACATGTAGGCTACCCTTGGCTTACATGAAGGCTACCCTGAGTTTACATGTAGGCTACCCTTGGTTTACATGAAGGCTACCCTTGGCTTACATGAAGGCTACCTTGGGTATGGGTAATGAAAAAAGAGTTGGTTGAGGAAGTGACAGAAGGTGAGAATGATATCATGTGACTTTGGTCAAATGTAGCAAGGAAATTGTTTCCTGTGGGCAAACTATGATACTGATGACCCCCACCCACCTCTGTTCAATTAATATCTTCCCTTATTAGAATGTGACATTGCAAGGCTCATTTTGGGGCCCTTGTAACTTGGCGCATGGGGACATATGTATCCCCTGCCCCCCACCCAGCTATGCCTCTGGTTAAGATTTTTTAGCCTTGGACATGTAAGGTATTGTTAACGTCTCAGAGAGTTATATAATGAACTATTGAAAACAACTTACTGTGGTTGAGGTCACCGTTGGGGAGGCCTGACTTCCCGTTGACCATCGGCTCTGGCTTAAGGTCAGCTGGTGTACTGGCTGGTAACGTGCCAGGCTTGTCATTTGGCTTCTCAACATTGGCTTTCTTTTTATTCTTTCTTTTCTTGGGCTGCTGAGAGAATGGGCGGAATATGAGAGCTTTGGGGGGGGGGGTGAAAACCACAACATTACATTAGACACTTTTTGTAGGTGTCATTTGTTAGTTCCTTAAAGTAAGGATTTAATCTATAACTATGACACTTTATTATATTGTTATCATATCAAGTCAAACAAGTTCATGTTACTAAATCTTAAGTTTAAGTCAAGTTTAAAAGAGTTTACTAAAATTGGTATAAAAATATTATTAAGACATGTAACAAGAATCAAAATCTATTTTTAAAATGTGTTCAAGATTTTTTAAAATTTGAAAATACATTTTTTGCCAAAGTGTATTTCAAGTGGACTGGATTCAAAATTTTGAAATCTGGCCAGAACCAGATTTATGCCGTGAGGTCCCGCCAGAGCCCAAAATCCAGTCCATCCCTGATTTCAAGGTAGTTAAGTATTAGGTTTGCAAATCTAACAAAGTCTGACCTTTGTGCCAGTGAAGTTCCATTCTTGTAACGCCCCCTTGGCACCATCTGTTAACAACACAGTAAACAAAGTTACTCTCATGAGCCAACAGTAACAAAGTTACAAGACATAATATACAAAATATTTGAAAAATCGTTTTTTAAAGTACACACTTTTGTTAGCTTAAGGACAGATAGAGAAATAAAGTTTCTTAATACTTGGATTAACTGAAACTTTGAAAGAAGTAAAAATTTTCTGTATAAACAATGAAAACTTATAAAGTAGGATAAAGTATATACTTCTTTCATTTTCTTTTTAAACATTTAATTATACTGTGTGGTAGAAAATACAAATAGAAAATTAAATTTTCTTATTGAACTAAAAGTATGTGCTTTAAATAGACTTGTTTAAAATGGACTATTGACAAGAGCAATAAACCCATATCCGATTTCGCTATTGAAATGTATAAAAATAATTTTTAAAAAAATGTATTTCAATCTTGCACCAGTGTATGGGTCATAAGAGCCATTGTTTATCTTCCTACACAGAAGACCCAGAGGGACAATGGTAACAGCCCAAAGGGCTGTGTGGTACTTTAGGCCACATCAAACAGACTTGCTGAGTGACACAAAACACTCTTGTAAGTAGAAGTGCAAGGCAGCACAAATATTGGACAAAGATATTAACTCTTCCTCTTGTGCAGATCAGTGGTAGCATATGGTACTGCTCCAATGGCAGCATATAGTACTGCTCCAATGGCAGCGTATGGTACTGCTCCAATGGTAGCATATGGTACTCCAATGGCAGCATATAGTACTGCTCCAATGGCAGCGTATGGTACTGCTCCAATGGTAGCATATGGTACTGCTCCAATGGTAGCATATGGTACTGCTCCAATGGCAGCATATAGTACTGCTCCAATGGCAGCGTATGGTACTGCTCCAATGGTAGAATATGGTACTGCTCCAATGGTAATGTATGTTACTGCTCCAATGACAGGCACCATTCCACTGTACAGTACTAAACTAGTTATCTTGTACCAATGTCCCCTCAAGTTTTGGAGACTAATGTAGTTATCTGGCTCTAAAGTACTCCCAAGGATGTAGTGTTCAACTGATTAAGTCCTGTTGTGATTAAATAACTCCAAACTAACTGGTAAGATATAATACAAAATACCCATTTGAAGAAGCTGCCATCCACTTCAGTTCTACTTTGTGTAGCCCATCCCTCACTATTGTAGCTTAAAAGTTCATGTTAACTGTTCATTGAAATTTTTTTATTGAAACTTTATTGCATTTCCATATGAAGCCAAATCTGATAAAATGTCATGAATAGTCTTTCTAACACTCAAAACTATTTAACAGCAACTAAGATTTATATTAACCTAGATCAAGGCGAACTTCAACAAACAAATATTCTGAATAACCACTTGGTCTTGAACCAAGACAAAACCAGCTCATTGATACATGAAACATCTAACAATTAACAGTGTACAGAATTTCAGAATGTAGCATGTTAATTGTTAGTCTTCAGTACATCTTATGTGGGTGATATGGGAGTGGGGGGGGAGGAGTCATTCAGTATAGCTGTGTAGAGATTTTCATGTAGCAAAGAATAGAATATAATCTTAAAATTCATGAGTGTATGTTGACTTCTTCCATTGACATATGGTGCCACTCTGAGTGTATGTTGACTTCTTTCATTGACCATATGGTGCCACTCTGAGTGTATGTTGACTTCTTCCATTGACCATATGGTGCCACTCTGAGTGTATGTTGACTTCTTCCATTGACATATGGTACCACTCTGAGTGTATGTTGACTTCTTTCATTGACATATGGTGCCACTCTGAGTGTATGTTGACTTCTTCCATTGACATATGGTGCCACTCTGAGTGTATGTTGACTTCTTCCATTGACCATATGGTGCCACTCTGAGTGTATGTTGACTTCTTCCATTGACATATGGTGCCACTCTGAGTGTATGTTGACTTCATTCATTGACCATATGGTGCCACTCTGAGTGTATGTTGACTTCTTCCATTGACCATATTGTGCCACTCTGAGTGTATGTTGACTTCTTTCATTGACCATATGGTGCCACTCTGAGTGTATGTTGACTTCTTCCATTGACCATATGGTGCCACTCTGAGTGTATGTTGACTTCTTCCATTGACATATGGTGCCACTCTGAGTGTATGTTGACTTTCCCACAGTGGTGCCACTCTGAGTGTAGGTTGACTTTCCCACAGTGGTGCCACTCTGAGTGTAGGTTGACTTCTCTCATTGACCACAGTGGTGCCACTCTGAGTGTATGCTGACTTTCCCACAATAGTGCCACTCTCATTTCCCACCCCTTCACCTACTAATAGCAATTTACAGGAAGAAACAACAAAGAAAAGACAACAACTCGATTCCGTGTGATCAACTTTGATGCCGTCAGTGATTGCCATTTTAAAGGACCATATAGGATTGTTTTAAATTGAAGACTCCAATATGGATAGAACCACATTCTACACACCAACATGGCTGCACCTAGAACCACATTCTACACACCACATGGCTGCATCTACCCAGCTAGTCAAATGACAACATTCTACACACCAACATGGCTGCACCTAGAACCACATTCTACACACCAACATGGCTGCACCTAGAACCACATTCTACACACCAACAACCACATTCTACACACCAACATGGCTGCACCTAGAACCACATTCTACACACCAACATAGCTGCATCGACCCAGCTAGTCAAATGACTACATTCTACACACCAACATAGCTACATCGACCCAGCTAGTCAAATGACCACATTCTACACACCAACATGGCTGCACCTAGAACCACATTCTACACACCAACATGGCTGCATCGACCCAGCTAGTCAAATGACCACATTCTACACACCGACATGGCTGCACCTAGAACCACATTCTACACATCAACATGGCTGCATCGACCCTGCTAGTCAAATGACCACATTCTACACACCAACATGGCTGCACCTAGAACCACATTCTACACACCAACATGGCTGCATCGACCCAGCTAGTCAAATGACCACATTCTACACACCAACATGGCTGCATCGACCCAGCTAGTCAAACTACCACATTCTACACACCAACATGGCTGCATCGACCCAGCTAGTCAAATGACCACATTCTACACACCAACATGGCTGCACCTAGAACCACATTCTACACACCAACATGGCTGCATCGACCCAGCTAGTCAAATGACCACATTCTACACACCGACATGGCTGCACCTATAACCACATTCTACACATCAACATGGCTGCATCGACCCAGCTAGTCAAATGACCACATTCTACACACCAACATGGCTGCATCAACCCAGCTAGTCAAATGACCACATTCTACACACCAACATGGCTGCACCTAGAACCACATTCTACACACCAACATGGCTGCACCGACCCAGCTAGTCAAATGACCACATTCTACACACCAACATGGCTGCATCGACCCAGCTAGTCAAATTACCACATTCTACACACCAACATGGCTGCATCGACCCAGCTAGTCAAATGACCACATTCTACACACCAACATGGCTGCACCTAGAACCACATTCTACACACCAACATGGCTGCATCCACCCAGCTAGTCAACAAATAATGTATGAGATGACAGGGAAGAAACAACAAGTCAAGAGGTGCAAAGGGATAGAACTGATAGCAGGAAAGAAAATCTACCAAGTCTGGCCAGGGTAACACTTGTGAGAGACATTTCCTGTCCAGATAGAGATAACATTTAGGTACTGTGAGAATATTTGACAATAGTACAAGACTGCAAACTATACTATCTGGGCCAACTATCCAATTGTCATCCGATCTACTTATGCTTAGCTTTATTTGGTTACTTTGGGTCCGAGGACTATCTTGGCATAATGGAATGGTTACCTAATAATTTTGGAACCTTACACTTGCTAGGTGCCCGAAACTATTTGGTCATCTAAAGCTATTTGGAAACCCTTATGTATCTACCAACCCAAATACAGATTTATTTTGGCGCATTGGAAAATTTTTAAAATCTAAGAATTTTTGCTACCTCCCCAAAACTATTTGGGAACATGTAACACTATCTGGGTTCTCCCTAGCTATTGGACTAAAGACCAGTTAGTTCAGCCATAGTATATGGTTCTAATGATGTGATAACAGACCAGTTAGGTGAGCTATGGTATAAGGTTCTAATGATGTGACAACAGACCAGTTAGGTGAGCTATGGTATAAGGTTCTAATGATGTGACAACATACCAGTTATGTTTTCATGGTATATGGTTCTAATGATATGATAACAGACCAGTTAGGTGAGCTATGGTATAAGGTTCTAATCATGTGACAACAGACCAGTTAGGTGAGCTATGGTATAAGGTTCTAATGATGTGACAACAGACCAGTTAGGTGAGCTATGGTATAAGGTTCTAATGATGTGACAACAGACCAGTGATGTGAGCCAAGGTATAAGGTTCTAAGATATGACAACAGACCAGTTAGGTGAGCTATGGTATAAGGTTCGAATGATATGACAACAGACCAGTTAGGTGAGCCATGGTATATAATGATATGACAACAGACCAGTTAGGTGAGCTATGGTATAAGGTTCTAATGATATGACAACAGACCTGTTAGGTGAGCCATGGTATAGGGTTTTAATGATATGACAACAGACCTGTTAGGTGAACCATGGTATATAATGATATGACAACAGACCAGTTAGGTGAGCCATGGTATAAGGTTCTAATGATATGACAACAGACCTGTTAGGTGATCCATGGTATAAGGTTCTAATGATGTGACAACAGACCTGTTAGGTGAGCCATGGTATATAATGATATGACAACAGACTAGTTAGGTGAGCCATGGTATAAGGTTCTAATGATGTGACAACAGACCTGTTAGGTGATCCATGGTATAAGGTTCTAATGATGTGACAACAGAACAGATATGTTTTCATGGTATATGGTTCTAATGATATGACAACAGAACAGTTAGGTAAGCCATGGTATAAGGTTCCAATGACCCCGAAAAGCATGAAGCCATTTAGTAGTAATAAATAAATGGTAGCCATGTTATCACCTTCTAGGTAGGCTTGAATAGCTCTCTCCACATTGTAGTCATAATACTGCAGGACCATCACCACCTCGTTGTTACTCTTGCCTGGAACTACCTCCCTCACAGCTTGTACCTGGATCAAACAATCAAACAGAGTTGCATTGAATGGGATAGAGGAGGGGGAGGTAATTTGTCAACAGGGCATGGAATTTACAGGGCAAAAATTTGGATTAAATTTTGAAATTAAGTTACTAACTAAAATGATTAAATTAGAGCTGTGCAGGTCTTTAAAAGTCAAGTGCAATGTTGGTAAGGTTGTTAAAAGTCTGGTGCAATGTTAACCAGGTCATTATAAGTCAGGTACAATGTTAACAGGTCGTTATAAGTCAGGTGCAATGTTGACCAGGTCATTATAAGTCAGGTGCAATGTTGGCCAGGTCATTATAAATCAGGTGCAATGTTGGCCAGGTCATTATAAATCAGGTGCAATGTTGGCCAGGTCATTATAAGTCAGGTGCAATGTTGACCAGGTCATTATAAGTCATCCATTAGGTGAACATCATGCTCTTGTAACCAAACATTAAAACCAAGGAGAGTGGGGGTGGGGGAGCACTCCTGGAGTTATTTCTGTTGAACAACAACAACAACAAAAAACAACTAGTTCTTCAGTGTGGAATATAGGCACATAAAGTTGATGTAACAACAACTGTGTTATAGATTGGTGTCCTATGTGACCTATTTGAGGAGGTTATGTCCAGTGCCGACCAATCAGACCCTCCCACGACAGCTGTTCTAACCATGCTCCTGGCACGTGTCGTGACGTTCTGAGCTCGTTTATGGAGACAGAGATTTTTTTTAAAAAAAAGAAATAGCCCCCCCCCCCCTTTTCAACCTTTTTTAAAGAAGTAGAATATTAGATTATCTTTTGTGTATACACATTGTACCCCTCCTCCACACGCATATATCTACATAAAATAACATCTGCTACCAGTCAATAAAACAATCCTAGAAATGGACTTATACACATATCTGTAGCAAGGTTCTTGCTTGAATACTAAGGGCCCCTTATTCAACTGATACATGAATATTTGGGTGACTAGACTTGGAAAGAAAGACAATAAACAAGACTAGACATTGACGTGATTATATCTGCCTTTAAAAATAAATCGATCAATAATGGTACAACAGAGAAGACAAAGCCTTGAAATTCATGCAATAAAAGAAGATCTTAAAGAAAGCCCAGCGTTTCCCCATCAAAAACTTACCTGCCAAGGTAAACCCAAACATAATTTGAGATTCACCGAAACCGAATAATTGATTGACAGGGAAGGACAGTGATACACACTCTCAAACATGGTAAACTCATACAGCCCCCCCCCCCCACACAAACTATGTTGGTGGGGCTCTTTTTCTGAGTGGCAGTTTATATACACATACCCATAAGATGACCATTTAGACCACATGACTTGAAATCAGTTCTTTAAGAAATTGAATGTTCTCTAAGTCAGTCAAGCGGGACGGGGAATGTAATAGATATTTTTGGGATGTAGAATGTGACAGAGATCTTTGGGATGTAGAATGTGTCAGAGATCTTTGGGATGTAGAATGTGACAGAGATCTTTGGGATGTAGAATGTGACAGAGATAGTAGGGATGTAGAATGTGACAGAGATAGTAGGGATATGAGAGTAAAGCAACGTTTCTTTCTTCCTTTTTTAAAATAAATTGATAGGAGCGAAGTTTTAACATCTAGTGGGAAAATGGTAAGGAAGATAGTGTGAACTCTTAAAAGGCGATACGGTAAGGAAGATAGTGTGAACTCTTAAAAGGCGATACGGTAAGGGATATAGTGGAAACTCTTAAAAGGGGATACGGTAAGGAAGATAGTGTGAACTCTTAAAAAGCGATTAGGTAAGGGAGATAGTGGAAACTCTTAAAAGGGGAAACGGTAAGGGATATAGTGGAAACTCTTAAAAGGCGATTAGGTACGGAAGATAGTGTGAACTCTTAAAAGGGGAAACGGTAAGGGATATAGTGGAAACTCTTAAAAGGGGATACGGTAAGGAAGATAGTGTGAACTCTTAAAAAGCGATTAGGTAAGGGAGATAGTGGAAACTCTTAAAAGGGGAAACGGTAAGGGATATAGTGGAAACTCTTAAAAGGCGATACGGTAAGGAAGATAGTGTGAACTCTTAAAAGGGGATACGGTAAGGAAGATAGTGTGAACTCTTAAAAGGGGAAACGGTAAGGGATATAGTGGAAACTCTTCAAGGGTATACGTTAAAGAGATACAGGGAAATCTTCCCCACAATGCCCCAATAGCAGTAAAAAAATATTCATACACGCACGATAATATATTAAATATTTACCACACGTTTTTAACTTCATCTTAACATAATATGAACTGTAAACATACCCCATGCTAAACTTTAAAAGTTGAGTCTCAAAGCCAATAACTACATCCTCCCCGACATTTTAGATCCTGGTCTGGGAGGAGGGGGCGGGGAGGGGGAGTCACGATCAAAAGAACACCCGTAGATAGAAGGTAAGGGTGGCGAGGAGGGGCGGGGAGAGGGAGTCATGATCAAAAGAGCACCCGTAGATTGTAGGTAAGGGTGGCGAGGAGGGGGCGGGGAGGGGGAGTCATGATCAAAAGAACACCCGTAGATAGTAGGTAAGGGTGGCGATTTCCTCCTGATTCAGCACTGTCTCATCGCCAGCCGGGGCGGGGTAGGATTTTCTTATAGTACCACTATAAAAATGTCCAAGTTGAAGTTATGCCGGGAGATGACGTCAAGCGAACACAGCACTTTAGTGGACAGGCTCAATACTCTCTAAGATGAAACCATGATATAATAATGATCGACACGACACGTAAGTATAGGGTCGCGTGGCATACAATTTACTCTCCCACTTCCACAGTTCAATGGCAGAGGAGGGCTGGGGGAATGATTGAACGGATCAGCAGTTGTCGCGAAACAACAATCACGCCACTGTGTACTACGAGCAACCCCGCTTGTGACAGAACCAACCCAGGTGGTGACAGAACCAACCCAGGTGGTGACAGAACCAACCCAGGTGGTGACAGAACCAACCCAGGTTGTGACAGAACCAACCCAGGTGGTGACAGAAACAACCCAGGTTGTGACAGAGCAAACCCAGGTTGTGACAGAACCAACCCAGGTTGTGACAGAAAACCCAGGTGATGATAAAAACAACCAAGGTTGTGAAAGAATCAACCCAGGTTGTAACAGAATCAACCCAGGTGGTGACAGAAGCAATCCAGGTGATGACTGAACCAACCAAGGTTGTGACAGAACCTACCCAAGTAGTGACAGAACCAACCCAGGTTGTGACAGAACCAACCCAGGCTGTGACAGAAACAACCCAGGTTGTGACAGAACCAACCCAGGTTGTGACAGAACCAACCCAAGTTGTGACAGAAACAACCCAGGTTGTGACAGAACCAACTCAGGTGATGACTAAACCAACCCAGGTTGTGACAGAACCAACACAGGCGATGACAGAACCAACCCAGGTTGTGACAGAATCAACCCAGGTTTTGACAGAACCAACCCAGGTGGTGACAGAACCAACCCAGGTCGTGACAGAACCAACCCAGGTCGTGACAGAACCAACCCAGGTTGTGACAGAACCAACCCAGGTCGTGACAGAACCTACCCAAGGGGTGACAGAATCGACCCAGGTGATGACTGAACAAACCCATGTTGTGACAGAAACAACCCAGTTGGTGAGATAACTGACCCAGGTGGTGAGAGAACTGACCCAGGTGGTGAGAGAACTGACCGAGGACAATCGATGATCATACCATAAGATCAATAACTATAACCGATACTGGCGATACAGAGACGTGCCTTACCTCGTGTATACAACGGATCGATGTGACAATAGCACTATTGTACTAGGAGTAGGAGGCCACAGTCGTATGTGACCAACAGATCGATGTGACCAACAGATCGATGAGTAGGAGGCCACAGTCGTATGTGACCAACAGATCGATGTGACCAACAGATCGATGTGACAATAGCACTATTGTACTAGGAGTAGGAGGCCACAGTCGTATGTGACCAACAGATCGATGTGACCAACAGATCGATGGAGTAGGAGGCCACAGTCGTATGTGACCAACAGATCGATGTGACCAACAGATCGATGTGACAACAACACTATTGTAATAGGAGGCCACAGTCGTGTGTGACCAACAGATCGATGTGACCAACAGATCGATGTGACAACAGATCGATGTGACAACAGCACTATTGTACTAGGAGTAGGAGGCCACAGTCGTGTGTGACCAATAGATCGATGTGACCAACAGATCGGTGTGACCAACATATCGATGTGACCAACAGATCGATGTGACCAACAGATCGATGTGACCAACAGATCGATGTGACCAAGAGATCGATGTGACAACAGCACTATTGTGTGCTCCCTGTCACTGGAAGCTCATCAAGTTGACCTGGGTCTCATTCTACAATGCCAGTCTACATCAAGGTCAGAGATATACGCGCGGGATCAAATCTTCTGAAGCTTCCCCGGGAAATAAAACGCCATGAGGCCGAGGTTCCTGGCGCCAGGTCGTGGAGTATTTCTTGTAGTCGTTAACACGTAACTTTTTATCATTGACATACATCTTCATTCTGAATCCGGCGTAAAACAGCAACAAAAAACCTATCAATTATTTCACAAGACATTATCAATGGCCGGAGTGTGTTCTCTTATCACAGCAATAGTTTGTGTTTATTATGCACCAGGGTTGCTGTTCCCTAAGGAATGCGGGAACCAGTGCGTTGTAACCTTATAAGATCGGCAGATTCGGTTTGGTGGCTGTGGGACCCGATGACACGGTCTATTGTTATAAATACTTTGCCTGTCTAAATTGTCTTGTTATTTGTCAAAATATTGAGACCGGTGGAAACTATGGAGTCAAATGAAAAAGTTGGGCCAATTCTTGAAACGAGTCTATCAATGACCCCACCAATCAGAGAAAGCTATTCATATGCGAAAGCTTGGGAACCACTGCCGGGAATCACCGCCTTGTAAAGGCGGTGATTCCCGGCAGTGGTTCCCAGGCTTTCGCATATGAATAGCTTTCATACCCGAAAGCTTGGGGAACCACTGCCGGGAATCACCGCCTTGTAAAGTTGAAGAGACACTGAAGATAAAAATGACGAGTCCTACTGTTGGCTGCCCACCACGCCATTAGAAAATCTAATGCCGCCAATTACCGGCCCTAAACACTAGAGTGAGATGGTAAGCGTTCTTCGATACATTTCACCGCCATAGTAGCCATCCAGGGAGAACGGAGATGTTGTGTATCACAACGATGTAAGATGGCTCAGTTGAAGGACAGCAATTCAGCGATTCTAGGGACTTAAAAATAAATTTGCCCATTCATGGAAAAAAGAAACAGCCATTCCAGAACTATCTGATCCTGCTTGGCTGGTGGCTGATGTTTAGTTGATGTGACAAGACATCTAAACCTACTTAAGAATAATTCAAGTTTTCATGGCCACAATGGTAAGCCAATTAATCTTCACATATTTGTGTCTTTGGGAACCACTGTCTCAAATGCAGCCTAGTACCCCGCATTCCACATCACTAAAGGAAAACAGGAAGGTTTTCCAGAAAGGAACAACAATTAGCAAAGGCAGAGGTATATTGAAGATATTATAATGATGAATTTCAAAGACGCTTTCAGGACTTAGCAAGTATTGCTAGGAAATCATGTTCATTTCTTCACCTTTCCCTGTGGAACCTGATGATGCTCAAGGTCATCTGCAGCCGGAAATCAATGAGTTGCAAAGTGATGCTGAATGTCTCAGCATACAGATTTCTCTCACTGAATTTTACCGTCTGCTGGATACAAGACTGATTTCAACATTGTGTGGACGAGACTAAGTGACTCTCACCTGCGGGATATCAATCAATGAGCTGACTTCACCTGTTTACTGCAGTCAAGATCAGTTTCACCCTTCACTTTAAAATTTGACAATAAAAACTTCTCAACATATGCTATTTTGTTTTATTGCCTTAATCCGGCACCTGCATACCTTTACTTCATGGCATACGGGCCTCTGTGCCAAAAGTTTGGACGCCCCTGTGTTTACCCATCATGACTTACCCCATAGACCATCTCCAAGTTTGCCCGTGCCAAAAAAACGGAAACATTCATAAGTTTATACTTTGGTGTCCCCCCCCCCTTGTGATGGTGTCACCCTTTGTAATGGTGTCACACGGTCCGCCCCTGACTAATAATATGCAACTATTCAAAAACAAATGTTTGTTCGAATGTTTCCATAAGCTCAGTTGTCGTATGGATGTGCTTGGCTGAGTGTGTCCAACAAGATTTAGATCCTGATCGTGTAAGGTTCCGGGCTCAATGGCTCAACAGTGCGGTAAACACTCGGCCTTTTAATGATACAAAAAAAAATTAATAATAATTTCCAGCACCCAAGTACTTGGCTGCAAGTTCTTGGTTCCATTCACTCCATCGTACACCATTGTTGGCCAACAGGCCTCAAGTGCCCCCCCAAGGCCTGCTGCCACCACGTAGAACAAAAGCAAGCTGAAGTGTGTGTGTGTGGGGGGGGGGGGGAGCCGCCAACACAAACAGGAACAACCATAGGCGAAAACAATTGGACGCCCCCCCCCCCATTTACACAACAGCATCAAAATAACTAGGACACTGCCAGTGACAATCGCCTCAATGTCACACAATCACCAATCACCAAGTGAAAACTCATCACAAGGTTCAAAGTCATGACTATATAGAATGCTTTAGCGACAAAATAAATATTATAGACATACTCATATATGAAACTACAACTTAAGAAATGGTAAAGTTTTGTTCTTAAGTCCGCGTTGAGCTTGATTTTTTTTCTTCCCATTTTTAAAGCCAGCACTGTTTCTAACGTGAAGCCAGTCAAACAAATGATTACAATTTCTCGACTGTTTCCCTGACCGCGAAAATCATTGATAGAATTCCCGACAGAATGGGAACGATACGATACGATATGAACAAGACTTGGCCATATTGAAAACAACGGTTACTAACGCCACATGACAACCTCATGCCCCTGGGACAGTACTGTCTTTGGGATGTCGTCATCACTTTCACAGTTAACCACTTGCCCGCCCCCCTCCCCTGACGACATGCCGTCATGCCCCTGGGACAGTACTGTCATTTGGGATGTCGTCATCACTTTCACAATTAACCACTTGCCCCNNNCCCCCCCCCCCCCCCCGACTACAGGTCGACATGGTCCATGCTCTAAGATACAACATCACAAAAGATGTACAGGTGTATGGAAAGCGTTCTGTGTATTCAGCAAGTACAAACAAACAAACGTGTGGTAACTCACTCTCAGGCAATGGAGAAGTTGTCCCCCCCCCCCTTAAATCAATGGCTAGCTGGTCCACAGAACCCAACAACTCCTCTCAAAATAGAACTTTGGCCACTGGTGACCGTACAAGGTCAACCCATCCTGTGAAGCGCTGACCTCACTGACCCTGAAAGGTCATTTTCCCTAGGGAGATGCTGTTACGGTCGCCTCCAAGCCACGCCCCTATCATCCTAACGTTACACTAATGTTACACAATAACATTATTTTTTAATTTTAAAAAAACGACACATTTTAAAGCGAATTAACACTAACACTGACCCAGTTGACTAACTAATCGCCTGGGAAAAAAAGGTTGTTTAAATTATGACCCCAGACGGTATGAGAGCAAGCGCCAAGAACAACTGTACTTGATGACATGGCTGGGTACTACTGTACTCAATGACATCATGGTCTAGTACTACTGCACTTAATGACATCATGGCTGGGTACTACTGTACTTAATGACATCATGGACTAGTACTACTGTACTTAATGACATCATGGCCTAGTACTACTGTACTTAATGACATCATTAATGACATCATGGACTAGTACTACTGTACTTAATGACATCATGGCCTAGTACTACTGTACTTAATGACATCATGGCCTAGTACTACTACTGTACTTAATGACATCATGACCTAGTACTACTGTACTTAATGACATCATGGCCTAGTACTACTACTGTACTAAATGACATCATGGCCTAGTACTACTGTACTTAATGACATCATGGCCTAGTACTACTGTACTTAATGACATCATGGCCTACTACTACTGTACTTAATGACATCATGGACTAGTACTACTGTACTTAATGACATCATGGCCTAGTACTACTACTGCACTTAATGACATCATGGCCTAGTACTAATGTACTTAATGACATCATGGACTAGTACTACTGTACTTAATGACATCATGGCCTAGTACTACTGCACTTTATGACATCATGGCCTAGTACTACTGTACTAATGACATCATAGCCCAGTACTACTGTACTTTATGACATCATGGCCTAGTACTACTGTACTTTATGACATCATGGCCTAGTACTACTGTACTTAATGACATCATGGCCTAGTACTACTGTACTTAATGACATCATGGCCTAGTACTACTGCACTTAATGGCATCATGGCCTAGTACTATTGTACTTTTCAGAGCTGGCCGTGCCAGTCTATTTAAAACATGTTTTGTTTAGACCAGAAAGAAACATGAGCTCTGGTGTATTCTGTTACTCTGTTATCAATGATACTTGGGAACGAGTGGACCCAAGACAGAGAAGACAACACGACGGACTGCTGTGTTACGGAGATGGGGCCTTGTCCTTGTTACCAACCAATGAAAAGCAAATTTATGATATAACTTAAAGGGGGAAACAATTCAGTGTTATCAGTCCACTGCTTCCTCGCACACCAACACCCCAAAGTGGAGCCTTCTCATCAAAGTTTTCATTACTACTGAACTATGAAGTGAATTAAAATGTTATAGAAAGGGGAGGGGGGAGTGTTGTGACTTATGACTCATAATAACCTATGAAAAGCTTTCATTTGAGATGTATATACATAGCTTTCAAAACAGGAGAGAGGGTCACGAAATATTTTTGCTCACAAAACATTAAACATGGAAATGAAATTTCGGTTATGTTAGGAAAACAAACACTTGGCCTTTGTCCACTACCTGTCAGTGACCACATGGGTCAACTAGGGTTGAGACTTGGACACAATTTTAAGCACATGACCAGTAGCCTTTGTCCATTACCTCTCAGTGACCACATGGGTCAACTAGGGTGAGACTTGGACACTGTTTTAAGCACATGACCATTAGTCTTTGTCCACTACAGAAAGTGACCACATGGGTCAGCTAGGATTCAGACCTGGACAATGTTATATGTGCATGACCATAGCTTTGGATGTATGGTAAAAAAAGATTTGTAAATTTTTTTCCAACCACATTTCTATAAATTATAAAACTTGACTCTAGGACATTTCTGAGGGGTTTTGTTTTGAAGCACACAGCCGCAGTACCTGATGCAACACACATATGACTTGATGCTACTCCGGTTTCATTTATTTCAAACTCATTTGAAATGACATAACTGGACAATAAGGCAAAGAACACAAATAATTCAGCAATTAACATCATCTCAACAACCTCAAAATTGATAAAAGTTAAAGAACGGGCTATTGAAAGCTGCAAGCAATTTCATTGATTCATACCAGGACAATGAAAATTATTGATTTTTAAGCATGTGTAAGGACTGATTCTGAAGCTGTTAAGTTCCATTATAATTGATCTTTTTTTGCTGACTCTGATAAATTTGTCCACAGATGTAGAATTTAGTATTAAAAAATGTTATGGTTCTGTATGCAGGGTAAGGATATTCACTGACAACATGGAAATCTTCAACTGGATTTATGAAAATATCCAGAAACTTATGTGAGCCAAGATTGTTGCTGAATTTGAACTTGAAGTTTAATTGGAAATCTTATTGAGGATTTTTATCAAAATAGTTTAATGTACATCTTCATACAGAATGTTAAATGATTTCCAGTGCTTTACATCTTACGGTCTTGGACTAAAAAAAAAAGGTCACAAAACACTAATCCAGTACCCTAATAAAAGAAGAGAACATGAAATGTTTCTTACAGCTTTGTTCTTTAATTAAAGAAAGTTCTCTGTAAATGATATTTACCTTTTCTTTGATGTTGTCTTGTGTAGCCTCTGCCATGACTGCCTTTGTTCTTGTATCAAAATGGATTGATCCTGAGGCCTCTGAAGTACAATCATAGAAAGATAAATGAGTAGAATTAACACATAAAACATGTCTTGTTCATTGAATTAACAGCACTCCATTTTTCAAAATCATGTTTTATTTTTTTTTTAAAGATCCATATTAAATTATATTAAATTCTTTTCACCTGTTACTAACTTTAAAAAAAAAAAAAATGTTTTGTTTAAGACAAGTTCAGATACTAGTTACAATCACTTGCAGATCATGCTTATAGGTTTTCAGGGCCAACTATGTATCATGGAGTAGAGTAAGTGTAGTTCATGACCCAGTTATATTAACGTAATTGAAAATTGAAGTGAATGCTAATCTGTTGGGTTGATATAATGAGAAGGTATGTAAGAACTAGCACAATTGACACATGATAGCCCAAAGATTTTGATGCATCTGCTTTTGTATAAGTATGTTGAAACCTTAGATGATATCTTGATTTTCTGCATTTTCAGCCACCCTAAAGCAGCTAAGAATTATAAATCACTTAAAGAAGATGAAGTCAATTAATCTGCAGAATAGTAGATAAACAGAAGACTGTTCACAACTACTAGCATCAATTAATTGATAAGTTTGAGACTTTATAAAATCATTTCACTGATAACATTTAATACACTAATGCCGGGGTGTCCAAACTTTTTGCATGGCGGGCCATATTCCATAAAATAAAGATATGCAGGGGCCGAATTAAAATAATAATAAAAAATGACATATATTGAGAAGATTTTATTGCAAATTTTTTAAGTGCAGGGTGAAATTGAGATCTTGAATGCAGTGAACAGGTGAGGTCAGGCTCAATGCTACTAGTTTTCATATACATACATGATAGTACGAAGTTGAGGATCACTTAGTGTCATCCTCTAATGGCTGTGGTTAAAATTGATAACTGAGATCTTGACTGCAGCAAACAGGTGAGGTCAGGCTCAATGCTACTAGTTTTCATATACATACATGATAGTACGAAGTTGAGAATCACTTAGTGTCATCCTCTAATGGCTGTTGTTAAAATTGATAACTGAGAATATCTGCTCACACAAGTATGTTGAACCAAACAAGCTGAGCATTTTCTTAGCGACTTTTCTAATCTCTTGGACTCTATCTTTATACAGCTGACGATAAAAGTCATTGAGAGAGAGCTGTTGTTTTCTGCGCAACATTCAGCGTTACTTTGTAATTCAATGAGTTCCAGATAGCCTGTAGCGTCACCAAGATCCAAAGAGAAAAGTGAAGTCAAAAACATGATTTCCTTTTTAATAGTTGCAAAGTGCTAAAAGCGTCTTTGCAATTCATTAGCCACGGATACAATGCTGCAACTTAATCCTAGCTCTGCTCATTGAAGTTTGTTCTAGAAAATGCGGCATGCTTTCCTGTAATGAGGGGTAATATGTGGCATAGGGCTGCATTTGACACAGTAGCATATTCCAAAAGAGGCCTTGATATGTCTATATAATTGGCTTACCATCGCATTGTGCCTCTGAAGACTTGTGATAAGAATGCTTAGATGTCACATCAACTACAAATCCAAAATCTGCCAGGCAAGCAGGATCAGATAGGTCTGGAATTGGTTATTTCTTACTTTCCACGAATAGCCCAATTTCTATTTTAAGTGTGTAGAAGCGCTGATACGCTATCCCACAACTGAGTGATCTTACATCATTGTGATACACAACATCTTTGTATGTCAAGAGAAAACTACTGAAACTAGTGGTGAAACCGGGCTTTAGATCTACGATGTTTGGCACAAAGAACTTGTTGGTGAATGATACAGTGAAGTTTAAAAGCTTTGCCATCCTCTTAGCTTACTTTGTAACAGACAAGTGTTTCTAGTCCACTGTGCTCACCAGTCATTTCAGGGGCATTATCAATAATTCCTGAGTCTTTTTCCATGGAAATTTAATATAATGGAGAGCAGACCAATCATAAGCAAATAATATGTTCACCTTGTTTGGTCTTTAAGACTGAAGGTGTAGTAATTGGTAAAAAAATAAAACGTCATTGATTTTTTCCATCATTTGAAGTAGTCAAAACAGCCTAAAATTTCGACTTTTGAAAATAAATATAACGTTATAGAAATAATACGTCAGTCAATTATTTATTTAAGATGAGGAAGCGAGTAGCGAGCCTATTAAAATTTTAGCACGGGCTGTGTTTGGCCAGCGCCAGCGCAGCGATTTTTTAATACCCCTGTGTTAATAAGTCAATGACAACAGGCCATTATTTCTATTGTCGAAAACAAAAATTGCTGGACACTATCAGGTCTATAAAATGAATGATCATCCTAAACAAAGCAAAGCATGATATAATGTATGTCTATGGCAATCTTCTTAATATTCAAGCCTTAATCTTCCCTTACTAACACAAAACAGTTATCTAAAACAAAGCTCATTAAGATTGAATTCCTGACACTTAATGACTAATGGCATAAAATTTAATGCTTTCACTAACGGTTATTTAATACAGAAGAGTTTTGGGTGGAGGGGGGCAGGGGGAATTTAATGACAGATTTATTACCTTTAGAAAAGTGTTCTCATACAACTGATTATTATAATACAGCATTTAATTTTTTTTTTAAATCCCCAAATGTTTGCTTTACTTGGCCTTCCTTGCTGACATACTAATGACATATCTATTTTTGATCTCAATGCCTTATAGAAAACAATAAATAACTCTATTGTCATTTGGCCCCACCCCTGGCTGGCTAACCCTGTCTGGCACTTTGCCACACACAATGTTTAGGAAATGTTAGCTATGTGATTTTTATGGGTAACCACAAATAGGGGAGAACAATAAAATTTGAGGCCTGTAAAACAATCTTGAAACCTTGCGTCAGCCTTGAGCACAATGTGTACTCAAATATCATCAATCAAGTGTTTAACATGTTTTACCAATGTACACATGGAATATGAAGATGAACATCGATTCATATTTTAATCATGTTGGTTGGAAAACATAAAAGAAATTTAGATACACAAGCCCTTTGTCATCAGGAATCCCTGATTTAAAACAATAATGGAATAAAATGCATTTCATCACTAAAGATTATTTTTTATTTCAATTTGAGACAGTACATATAAAACTACAGTAATTGCAATACTCATATGTTTTTTATTCATTCCATTTTACATTGAGCCCTGAATACAATTTTAAAAAAATTAAAATAAAAAAATGAGTCACATGGATTCAGCATACTCTTTAAAAAAATAGTCAGCATATGTAATTGAATTTTTAAGTCATAGTTTTTTTAATTTCACTTAGTCTACACTCCCCTTATCTACTCACAATTTATTAATGGTACAAAAACTGATGAAGACTCTTTATAAAAGCATGTTTTTAAAACCCTAACAGATACATGGAACCAATTAACAATCCATGTTATTATGTATTATAGCGAAGGATTGCTTTTGTACATTAAGCTTTGCTACTAACTCTGTAAATCTGTATATTTTATTCTCTAAAAGAATTGTGTTTTAAAAAAAAAGAGTAGAAGATTATAAAAGTAATTATTTTCAATGGAACAAAATAAATACTGTAAGATGCATTTATTAGGCTAAGGACTTAAATCCCTAAAAGTTTTGGTAACAAATTTTCAGAACATAGTTCCATTTCAATTTGTGATTAATGGAAATTAGAAATTAAAGAGTTAAAGGTTAATTTTATCTTATATTGAATTAAAATCTTTATAATAGATAAATGCAAATTTAATTCCTTACTTTTTCTTTTCTTTTCAGTTCAGTATTTATATTTTTTTAAAGTGCTTCTTAACCATATCTTATTTTTCACATTTCATTGTAAATAAGCTGTATTTATTTTAAGATTTTATTTTTAAATTCCTTCAAGTTCAATTGATTTTACTTGATTTAATTTTGTTAAATCATACAGGAAAAAGATAACATTCAAATTCAACCTATTGTTTCTTCTTTATTAAAAAATTCAACCCAAAATTTGTGGATCATGTATGTGTTAAATAGAAATAATAATTATAATAGTAATAGGGCAGAATCATTAAGATATATCTGACATTAGATCATCGACTAGACCAACATAAAAAAGTAAAAAAGATGCCAATAGAAAAGTTCTAAGATAAAACAGAAAATATAATTAAAATTTAAGGAATTTATCAAGTAGGCGTAGTAAGTTTGTTAGGCCTAACGGCCTAAGACGCATAGACCTAAATAAACTTAAAACTCTAAATTAATCTACTAGTATACTATAGACTATGACTATAACTTTGTGTATACAGTTAAGTATGAATTTGCATTGGTATTTCTTATTCTTATGATTAGTGCCCGATTAGGCAATGCAAACTAAATTTTTATTAAAATTAAGAAGACTGTGTCGTAGGCTAATTCTAATTCTACTTTATGCCAATTTATTATTTTAATCTGTTCATTTACCTAACAAAAAAAGGATGTTGCTAGAGTTACGACAAGATTGTTTTAACAGCAGACGACTCGACGGGGTGCTGCTAGCGCTACAACATACGCAACTTCTGCTACAACTAGTCTTAGTCACTCTTTGCAGTAGACACTTGGAAAGAATTAAGTCGCTATAATATCTTAACAAACTCTTCTTTATATTGTATACGCATATATATTATAATACGACATTAATAGATCAGGGCTTATTTGTGTGTGTATTAATTCTAAAATCTAAATTTATTTAAATAGATTTAATATTGGTCTACGGATTATAAATATGTAGGCCGATTTTGCTATACTATACTTGTGTAAGTGATGCTGATGCCAATTATTAAAATTTAGCATACCGTAAAGTAAAGCTGTAAATGAAAATCCTCAAGAAACTAACTGCGCACAATCGCAAGAATGTAAAATAATTTGTTTTATGTGGAATATAGACGTGTCACTGGAAACCATTCCATTCATCCTTCAACCTCATTTTCACTCTCTTACTATTACTATTGGTCACATTGCTTTGTTCTCGTTGTTTCATTCATAAAGGTTGGCCGAGTGCAAAATTTATTTAACTATTGGTTAAAATTAACAATTATTATTGTAAGTCAAAGCCGAAGGTTTAAAAGGAGTTTCTAATTTATTTGTGTACATTTTTAAAAAGGATAGTTCGTTTTGTTGTGAGTCATATTCATATGTCTTACAAGTTCTAGATCATGACGATAAACATTAAGACAGTCTTAATGTTTATCATCATGATCTAGAACTTGTAAACATATCAGTATCAGTATAATTGTAAGTATCAGAAACTTCGTTTTGGCAAAAATGAATATCGGTAGACCCTAAGATTTAACCAACGTATCTGCTTTTTAAAATAATAACAAAAATTATCAGCACACTCATTGTGATTTAAAAAAAAAATAATAATAATAAATAAAAATTTTTAAAAACCCAAAACATGACGGCAGTGGGATTCGATCCCACTATCAATAGTGTCATCATTTCAAACTAACCCGACTATTACTTCGTCTAGCGAAGCTGTTGTGTAACTACAATTTTTTTAATTTATAAGTGTTTTTATTTAATGGATCAATCTAGATTATTTTTTAACCTTTAAAATGCATCAATAGGCTTATGTAGTAATCATGATATTTTATTATGAGAATTATAGTTTAGTATTTAAGTATTAGTATTAGCATAATTGAAATGCAGCAAATTGTTTACGACATGTCGTAACAGCAGATGATCCGGGGGGATGTTCCTGGTGTTAGGACATGTTGTAGCACCAGCAACATCCCGTCGGGTTCTCTGCTATTACTTTGTGGTAGCAGCAAACACTTCGAACAAAAAGAACATGGCAAGGCAAGGCTTATGTGATGTGACTTTTTTGGCAATTAGCTTCAAGTTCATTACTGATACTTTTATTTTTAAAGTTAAAGATTATTTTGTAATAAAATACTATACCGTATACAGACACATTAAATTCATTAAACTAAACTTCATTCAAAAGTCAGACTAAACTAAAAAATAACACAAGATTCATGATTCATGGTCAGTGCAAAACTCAGGTGAGTGAATAGAAATAATACTAATAATAGCCCTATTCACTACTTATTTTTATTTTATTTTGTTATTAAAAATTTTTTTGGACACATCCCAAGACTAAACTGTAAACTGAAGTCAAGTAAAGTAAAGTCTAAGTCATTGTCGACGTTAGACGTTAGTGAGTGTCGACGAAGTAAGTTTAAGTAAAGATTTTCGAAAGAACTCAACTGAATTGGGCCGTTTTTAAAACACTACAAAGATGAGTAAAAACAGGGTAACAGCATAGATATGAGCATAATACTTTAAGTTGTTTTTTTCTTTAAAGATAATTGTATTAAGGTATATAATTAAATACCTGAACGCGAGTTATTTTTGCGTGCCATTTTGAGTGAATAGTCTTTTGAAGACATCAAACTGCGACCGGATGTGAACCGATGTTTACGTCTCAAGGAGGCGGAAACTGTCGAATTTTACCGGAGGTATTCGTTTTTTTTGCTATGGTCAGCAGAAAACATTTCTCTCAATCATTTCATAGCATCTCAGAGAATGGGTTAACAAAAAATATGGAGAGATGGTAGAGTGAAACTGTTCTTAATTTCTATTTATTGATCTTACAAACTTATTGTTACCTCCATCTTTCTGAGCAGTGTACTCATTTATGACCAAGACAATGACCAAGCCACGAAGCGTTGTTACATAGACATATAGTAAAACATTAAATATAAAGTTAAGTTAACTCAAAATCTCTTAACTATTCTACGTAAGTTAAGTCATAAGTAAGTTGTTAGTGTTTGAAGAATATTAAAATTATATTATTTTGGCGCTATTCTTTATATTTAAAAAATATAATTAAAGACAAAGAAAATTGTAAATTATAGTTGCTTTTTAAAAAAAAATATTTAATTATATTTACTGTTGAAGCTTGCTCCGATAATCCGACTGAGTTAAATGAGCAAACGTTATATTAAAATCTCAACCTGACAATGTCGTAATAACTTATCACAATAAATTAATAAATATAGGCCATACACACAAAGCACAATCTGCTTAGATGCACATTTTCAGTTTCAATTTCGTCTTATCAGGTCGGCAATGAGCTGAACAGGCCTGGGTCAAAGTTCATTCGGACATTGTGATAATTGATGATCGACAAATTGGAAACACTAAGACTAAGACTTTTCTTTTTGATACTATTCATCTTTCATGTTAAGAATTTTTTTTTTCGAAAATAGTTGCTAAGTTATGGTTTGAACCACCTGGAGCCAGGGCTAAGGCTAAGGTTATCACCCATATGGTTAGGTAGGCTAGGGGTAGGACCACCTGAGGCTGGAGGTAGGACCACCTGAGGCTAGGTGTAGGACCACCTGAGGCTAGGGGTAGGACCATCTGAGTCTAGTACCATCTAGGGGCCGTCCATAAAGTACATCACGCTCCAGAGGGGAGGGGGTGTCCGACCATGTGTGACGTCAGTCACGGTGTTTTATGTTAAATTTTAATTATTTTGTTAATAAAAATATATTTGTTACGAAAGTGTGACGTAATTTGGGGAAGGGGGGTTCCGAGATTTGTGACAGGGGGAGGGGGGAGTAAAAAAATGGTTAAAAAAATAGCGTGACGTACTAGAAGGACGGCCCCTAAAGATGTTTGCCAACCTATTTTTAAAAAAAAAAAGAAGAAGAAGAAAATACTCGATATTTTACCAATCTGCCACTTTTCAATAAATAGAAAAGTTTCCCCACCATTTTCCAGCCCCCTCCTCCCTCCAATATCTGAAACATTTTCTCTTAGGCCTTCAGCTCACTACAACACTTTCTAAGAATTAAAACGAATGTTCAGAAATGTGGCTAGAAATAGGACACACGGTTCAATGACCTAAGGGAAATAACTGTGAGTGACAGCTAACCTTGCCCTATCTGTTCATTTGCGGATCATCTACCCTTGCTAGAATGGTCATGGTATGTTAAAAGGCATAACGGTTAAAATTCGATTCATTGCGTTAGTTTCTGCATTTCAAATAATAAAAGAAAAATCGTTATTATTACGTAATTTTAAAATAACTCCCACCCCCTTTCCGTTATGATGCACCATCGCACAGAACACCTGAACAAGTAGCTAACACACGAAAGTGCCATCGCGTACGGATTATGGTTGGAGTTGGTGGGTGGATGTTGAAATATGAAAAGAAGATTAATTTTTTTAAATACATAACAAGAATGTTTGTAACCCTTTCTTTCAAATACGCATAATAATTTATAAACTATTAAACCAAAATATACTATGAAATGCATAAGAAGGTAAAACAATTTTTAAAAAAAGAACTAAAGCTTTAGCATTTACTTACGGTTCAGAATTTATGAGCATAGATCTAATACATTTTTTGACATTGTAAGAAAAAAATTGTCTTAACTCAGTGCGTTTCAGTCTTTGAGACAAACACTCATTAAAAATGTGTTTCGTATTTTTTATTTGAGATAAATCAACTGATCCCAAATTACCGACTGCTGTACAAACTCTATAGTATGATAAATCTAATATCGGATTTATCGATTCCAAAGTTTGCAACACGTGACATACTAGTAAACACAATGTTAGATTTAGATTCACTTCGGGGGGGGGGGGTTTCTAAAATCAGCTAACTGCAATGGCAAAGGTCAAATATCTCAAAATACTCATTAAGGGGAACGAACAGTGGAAGGACATCCCCATTCCATCAAAATTGAATATTCCCCGAGGAATGACTTAACCCCCCCCCCCTTTTCCACAAGTATTCGCNTTCGCCTACCACTCCCCCCCACCTCCTAGACACCCCCCCGGTACTAAAGCGTTAAATAAATCAAGGGGGAGACAAGCCAACATTGAACACGCAGATTCCCCTAATCCCTGGTAAGGTCCCCTGCTTGCAGATACTTTGTGTCTGCTCCTATTTCTTCAAACATCTGCCTCGCCGTCACTGTTGACATACAGACAAACGAGAAATTGTATGTTGGGTTTGAAGAACGCAACATAACCCATCCTCTCTCATACGGATGGGGGTAGCGAAACAGAGAGAGAGAGTGAGAGAGTGAGAGAGAGAGAGAGAGAGAGAGAGAGAGAGAGAGAGAGAGAGAGAGAGAGAGAGAGAGCATTAAGTATAGATCAAACAACACAACATCACATTATTACACTAAGGATGGCCAAAACAATACATCACAATACTAAACTAAGGGTGGCCATAACAAGTTAGTTACTAGCAGTTTTAACCTCGTTTTGAAAGTAAAGGTTTGTGGAAATTTTTAAAAATATAAGTAGGTGATCAGTGAAAATGTTCAGTAATATTAAGTAGTGGTCAGTGAAAATGTTCAGTAATATTAAGTAGTGGTCAGTGGGTATGATTTATCCGATTACAAGATGGCTTAAAGAAATGTCCGATAACATAAAGACCTAGCAGTTAGCCGATGGAAATCTTACATACCGTATTTACTCGCATATACGCCGAGTTCAGAACAATGAAATACAATACTGAAATCAGGGGATCGGCTTATATGCGCATAAAGCAAAATGGACACAAGGAGAGACACTAAAATGAATTTTTTTCTAAATATTATACTTCGTTAATTAATCATCTGTCGTGAACAACTTCTGAGCGGAGGTCCAGATATTATTAGAGCAAACAATGTGGAAAGAACAGAACACGTGTTTGTGTCAATTAAAAATGTTAGCAAATTGGTATGTAACTGAAAAGTAAGCATTTTAAATCTTTAAAGTAACAAATTTCTATTAAAAAAAATATGGAGTAAAATTAGTCAATTGTATGGTCGGCTTAAATGCGGGTTTTTGACCATTTTAAAGCAGTTTTAGGGAGTCGACTTATATGTAATGTAGGCTTATATGCGAGCAAATACGGCAATATTAACACAAAAGGCCTAGATAATATATAATATTTTTTTTAATAATCTTTGAACACAACCCTAAGAACTTAGATAAGAAATGTTTGTTATTCAATAGTTTCATATTTGAATGTGGATTGATTTATATGCTTGTTGGGGGAAGTTGTTTATTTTAAATGTCTTGGTGGGCACTGCGATAACATTGTAGTTTAAGTTTATGGATTACACAGTATGTTGTGGCTTATACGGTATGTAATGGATTACACAGTATGTTGTAGATTATACGGTATGTAATGGATGACACAGTATGTTGTAGATTATACGGTATGTAGTGGATTACACAGAAGGTGTGGATTAAGCAGTAGATTTGTAGGTTATTCCATAGGTTGTGGATTACACAGCGGGCTTTGAATTATACTATTTTATTTATAAATGCGGTGGATAATAGTAAAGTTTGAGGATTACAGTCTATATTGTATAGTATAGAATGTGGATAAAAGTAAAATTTGTGGATTAGACTATAGATTTAGGATAATATTATAGGTTGTAGATTATATAGAAACCTTGTAGATTATATAGAAACCTTGTAGATTATATAGAAACCTTGTAGATTATATAGAAACCTTGTAGATTATATAGAAACATTGTAGATTATGTAGAAACCTTGTAGATTATGTAGAAACCTTGTAGTTGTAGATTATGTAGAAACCTTGTAGATTATATAGAAACCTTGTAGATTATATAGAAACCTTGTAGATTATATAGAAACCTTGTAAATTATATAGAAACCTTGTAGATTATATAGAAACCTTGTAGATTATATAGAAACCTTGTAGATTATATAGAAACCTTGTAGATTATATAGAAACCTTGTAGAGTATATAGAAACCTTGTAGATTATATAGAAACCTTGTAGATTATATAGAAACCTTGTAGATTATATAGAAACCTTGTAGATTATATAGAAACCTTGTAGATTATGTATATGCTATGGATTATTCTATAGGTTTTAAATTAAACTTTAAGATGTGATGTCGCTCTCACTCATTCTATATACTTTAAGATGTGATGTCGCTCTCACTCATTCTATATACTTTAAGATGTGATGTCGCTCTCACTCATTCGATCCTTTTCTTTCTCTCACTCTCACTGTCTCTCTCTCTCCGTGTGTGGGTCTCTCTCTTTCACTCTCTCTCCATGTGTGTCTCTGTCTCTCTCTGTGGTGTGTGTGTGTGTCTCTCTCTCATTCTCTCACTGTCTATCTCTCCGTGTGTATCTCTCTCATTCTCTCTCACTGTCTCTCTCCGTGTGTCTCTCTCATTCTGTCTCTCTCTCCGTGTGTCTCTATGTATTCTCTCTCACTGTCTCTCTCTCCGTGTGTCTCTCATTCTCTCCCTCACTGTAATTCTCTCCGTGTGTGTCTTTAAAGATAAATAATGGGAGAAGTTATTTTTTGCTAAAAAAATATTTTTTAAAAATTTATATATTATTTAAATTTTTTCTGGAATGGGTTCTAAAGTTTTAAAAAAAAAAAAAAAAAAAAAAAAAACTGAGTTACTTAAAACCTGTTGCTGACATCATAAAGTCATATAGACCAATTTATCTACTGTATTATGATGTAAATTTTCCACTCATTGTGTGCATCACTAAACAAAATTAGGTAAAGTACAAGCGGTCGACAACCAGTGAAAGACACACATACACACAGAGAGAGAGAGAGAGAGAGAGAGAAGAGGAGAGAGAATGAGTGAGAGCGCCATTAGGAGAGAGAGAGAGAGAACGAGAGAGACTGGGAGAAAGAAAGAGAGAGATTGGGAGAGAGAAAGAGAGAGAGACTGGGACACAGAAAGAGATAATAAATAAATCGAAATGTACAACAAACCGAAATTCCACCCTGGTTAGACATACAAAAAGACTTTCTGTAACTTTTTGTTTCAATTTATGTGGCACAAACCCATTGTGCATGTAAGGGTCGCACTTCCCTCTGCTCAATGTCGAGGTCTGCTGCATGCTGCTATTAATAGAGTGAATGTCCCTGTAAATAGACCATGACCACTACAGACTCACTGACTCGTGGCGGTTATAGTGACAAGATGTCAGTAAAAAAAAAGTTGAAAGAGATCTAAGTGGGTGGGACTGTCAGGGGCGTCGTCACATCTTCGGGTGGTTTTTAAGGGGGGGGGGCGGCGGGGTATGTGAACAATGCACAAGGCAATGAAGTGGAGGGGGGGGCACAGTAAACGTATTTTTTAGTCTCGGGAATCAACATGTGTACCCTGCCCTGTTGTTACCATTTCAACCATCTACATGACGCCATGACGAACTAATTCAGTTTCATAAACTTGAAAGAGGAATCTCACAATAAAGACTAAAGGCACCAACTTCATATTTTTTTTCCTATTTCCCGTGTCCTTGTTTTTTTGGGTTTTTTTCCCGTTCTTTTCATTTTACATATTCATATACATTTTATGATATGTTTTAAGTCTTATTCATGATTATGTACTGATGAAGACATTAGCCAAAACGTCTACTGTAGTATTAGTTTATAAATATAGCTCAAATTTATTGTCTTCTTGCACGATTAGTTTGTGTATTTTGTTTTGTATTTCAGCACAAGTCAGAAAAAAAGAGTATTATTGAACTTATTTAAAATGTTTTACAAATATTATATTATAAAAACACACACACACTTACGTTGATAAAGAGGAAGTTTCAAATGAACGAAAAATATTTCTCTCCAGATTTCTGCTTCTCCCTTTGGCAATGAAGTCCAAGGAAACACCGTGGTTTGACTGAGTTATACACATAATATCTGTCCCCGCTGTTGCACATTGATTGAGAAGAGAAACATTTTTAAACTTATATAATCCAGCTTACCCACCAGTCCCTCCCCCGTCCTTCCTCACACGGTACTCCTCAAACGTCGATGCAACAACTTAAAGAAAGTGAAATCGAGGTTACGGTCCAGCATACTAACAGCTGTTTCTATTTTGTTTCCCTTACCTCATTAAATCTCGTATTTTATAATACTAAAAATGGAGAATAAAAAGTGCGAACGTTAGCAAAAGAAAAGTCTGGATCAGTCTGGGCGGACACAACCGGTGAATAGTGGAGTTAGTTGGTGTAGATTGATGGGCAACCGATGAATAGTGGAGTTAGTTGGTGCAGATTTGATGGGCAACCGGTGAATAGTGGAGTTAGTTGGTGTAGATTTGATGGGCAACCGATGAATAGTGGAGTTAGTTGGTGCAGATTTGATGGGCAACCGGTGAATAGTGGAGTTAGTTGGTGCAGATTTGATGGGCAACCGATGAATAGTGGAGTTAGTTGGTGCAGATTTGATGGGCAACCGATGAATAGTGGAGTTAGTTGGTTCAGATTTGATGGGCAACCGATGAATAGTGGAGTTAGTTGGTGCAGATTTGATGGGCAACCGATGAATAGTGGAGTTAGTTGGTGCAGATTTGATGGACAACGACTGTTTTAGGAGACGAATTGTTGCATTCAACTAGACATATCATACACTTTTCTAGTTAGATGTGATATTTTAGATAATTTCTACTGTCAAGTTAACATTGTAAATTTTAACGTCATATTAGATAATTCCTACTGTCAAGTTAACATTGTAAATTTTAACATCATATTAGATAATTCCTACTGTCAAGTTAACATTGTAAATTTTAACGTCATATTAGATAATTCCTACTGTCAAGTTAACATTGTAATTCCTACTGTCAAGTTAACATTGTAAATTTTAACGTCATATTAGATAATTCCTACTGTCAAGTTAACATTGTAAATTTTATTGTCAAATTAGGTAATTCCTACTGTCATATCAAACAATGCATGAAAAGATTAATAATAAAAAAAGTATTAGATGATCATCTGCTCAAGCCACATCTATGATCTTGTGAATATATATTTCCATTGTTCACGTCTGCTCAAACCACATCTATGATCTTGTGAAGATTTAGTTCCCTTGTTCACGTCTGCTCAAGCCACATCTATGATCTTGTGAAGATTTATTTCCCTTGTTTATGCAGCAAGCCTCATTTTGGCGTCCTTGTTACTAGCACCTGGGGACTTATGTCAACGCCCTGCTTCCCTCTTCACCCTGCCCAGATGCTATCTTCTAGAATTGAACAGCTTACAAAATGACAATCAAGAATTTAACAAACTTTTTTTTTTTTAATAACAGATTTTATATTGCAAGATCACAGATTTTTTGTGTATGATAATTACAACAAAACATCAAAATATAAATACATTATGCACGTGTCACAGACTTGCCTTACAATAAATACAATTACATGTTGTGACAGGTTGGAGACAATTCAATTCTTCAGATTGTGATAGGTAGGTCAGAGGCTATAAAATATAGAACTTCAGCACAATATTTTTTTAATTGTTTAAAAAAAAAGCAAATTACTTTGATATAAATCATGTTTAACAAGTTTTTAAAATGTTCTTAATATGAACTTCTTTCAGCAACCCTCCATTATCTAACTTAAGATTGCAACTATTATTATGAGAACTTTCAACAAGTAGCTATTATAAATACTTTCAACAAGTAGCTATTATAAATACTTTCAACAAGTAGCTATTATAAATACTTTAAGGAAATACATTATTAAAAATTTTCACATCAATTAAAGCTTGTAAGTCACATCATACACAGTAGTAATTGCTACATTAGGCCGACCAACCTACCATTTTTTGGTGAAGTGCCTAAGAAAATACTGGAAAATTCATTAGAATTTGTAAATTGTCTCTTGAGAGAAAATTTTTCTGATTACCCAGGACTTGATTCCCACCCAATGTTTTAAATTAATAACTGACACGCCATTAACGTTATTGTTATGATTAACGCGATGATAACTTCATTATTTCGTTCAAAGTTCTTCAAGTTGTTTCAAAAAATCCTCTCTGCTTTCTTTTCTCTCTCCCTGTGAAGACAACAGATCAGCCCTTAGCACCTTGGCCTCAGCACTAGAATCCACGTTTACATCGGGAGAGATAAACTCATCATGTTTAGAAGGCAGTTCCACATTTCCCGCCGTCTGGTGAGCACACTGTGTTTCCTCCCTTGTCAATGGTGCACTTAGAGGCCGGCTCTTGCCAGTTCTGGACAAATAGGGCGGTCCTCCCAAGACAACACTGACGTCAGCTCGATGTTTGGACTTTATCAATAACTGGCAGAGGAAATATTAGACAATAGAAGTTATTGGGACTATTGTAGACAAAACTTATGAGGACATGAATTCAGAGTTTTAAAAAAAAAGTCATTTGTTTCTCAAACTTCTAGATATGAAATGTATGTTTGCAGAATTTATTGAATTTCAGATACAAGGTTTAAGCAAACACTTAATAAAATGCATGTAATTAATGAATTAACAAAACAAAGTTGTTTTTAGTGTCAGAGACAGGTTGACCTTTGACCCACCTCCATTGTTTCCTTGACCGTCTTGACCTTCTGCTTCCTCTGGTAATCTGTGTGAATTTTTTCATTGTACAGTTCACCACATTTCTGAACAAACATTCGCCTGGAGAAAAAAATATAGCAAAGGAAAGAATTTTTCACTGTCTTGTTTTTTTATAAACATTTGCTATTCAATTCTTAATTTAGTTGTGAAAAAAAATTTAAAATAACATCCAACTTCGATCTTTGAATACTTTACAAACAAAATAACCAGGAGAAAACTCTGTCCTGTACCCCCAAAAAATTCATTTTCTTCTTTTCTCTGATTGTGAAATGTGCGCACCATTAGTTTTCCTAAATTCTGAAAGAATGATCATTTTTTTAATATGATGTAAACACATGAACCCACTTCATCTCAGAACATAAACATATGAACCCACTTCATCTCAGAACATAAACATATGAACCCACTTCATTTCAGTACATAAACATATGAACCCACTTCATTTCAGTACATAAACATATGGACCAAGTTCATCTTAGTACATAAACATATGGACCCACTTCATCTCAGTACATAAACATATGGACCAAGTTCATCTTTGTACATAAACATATGGACCCAGTTCATCTCAGTACATAAACATATGGACCCACTTCATCTCAGTACATAAACATACTGACCCAGTTCATCTTGGTACATAAACATATGGACCCACTTCATCTCAGTACATATACATATGGACCCAGTTAATCTCAGTATATAAACATATGGTCCCACTTCATCTCAGTACATAAAAATATGGACCCAGTTCATCTCAGTACATAAACATATGACCCACTTCATCTCATTACATAAAGACATGGACCCACTTCATCTCAGTACATAAACATATGACCCAGTTCATCTCAGTACATAAACATATGGACCCACTTCATCTCAGTACATAAACATATAAACCCAGTTCATCTCAGTACATAAACATATGGACCCAGTACATCTCAGTACATAAACATATGAACCCACTTCATCTCAGTACATAAACATATGAACCCACTTCATCTCAGTACATAAACATATGGACCCAGTTCATCTCAGTACATAAACATATGACCCAGTTAATCTCAGTACATAAACATATGAACCCACTTCATCTCAGTACATAAACATATGAACCCACTTCATCTCAGTACATAAACATATAAACCCAGTTCATCTCAGTACATAAACATATGAACCCACTTCATCTCAGTACATAAACATATGGACCCACTTCATCTCAGTACATAAACATATGGTCCCACTTCATCTCAGTACATAAAAATATGGACCCAGTTCATCTCAGTACATAAACATATGACCCACTTCATCTCAGTACATAAAGACATGGACCCACTTCATCTCAGTACATAAACATATGACCCAGTTCATCTCAGTACATAAACATATGAACCCACTTCATCTCAGTACATAAACATATAAACCCACTTCATCTCAGTACATAAACATATGAACCCACTTCATCTCAGCACATAAACATATGAACCCACTTCATCTCAGTACATAAACATATGGACCCAGTTCATCTCAGTATATAAACATATGGACCCAGTTCATCTCAGTACATAAACATACAGACCCAGTTCATCTCAGTACTAATGTCCACATCTGCTTACTTGAGTTCAGTGTTTTGTGTCATCAGTTCTTCAAGTCTGTGTCTGTACTTGTCGTCAACTTGTGAAACTTTCTCTTGGAACCTTTCCTCAAACTCCATCAGCCGAACTTTCTGTGGTGGGGATAAAACGTGTCGAGATTTGTGTATTTACCAAAACAAACAGCCAAGAGGCAGAAGTGAGGTCCAGGGCTGACCTGGATTTATTCAACCAACTTCCATTACAACAACAATGACAACAATACACCTCTGCATTTGGCAAAACATGAAATCCTTTACCTAAATATGAAGAAAGAGGAAAGGGATTGGACGGACTTTTCTGTTTTCAAAGTTATGAGAAAATATACAGAATATTCCTGGTCCTTACAATTAAAATAGGCCATAATGGTTCATGCTAACTAGAATATTGTCGACCCTAATAAGTAAAAAAACCAAACAGTCCTTGATGTAATAACAATAAATGAAAGTACTGTGATGGCATGTGGTCTACATATTTTAAAAACTTCTGAATCTTAAAATTTTAAAATTTTATTTATAGGCAATTTAAATTACAAACCATATATATAATACTAATACTGTAAGGATTTCATACATTCTGTTAGCACAGGATTTTAAAGCTATTTGACATATAACTTGTAGATATTTTTAGTGGGGCTGCGGAAATTAACGATTCATTTCTCGATTAAATTAAATGTTAAAAAATGTGTCGATTAAGATAATTTTAATTGATAAAAATTCGATTAAAATGTAAGAAAATATTAATATTTTTTTCCTTCAATTTATTAAAAAAATAATTATAACAATGTAATAGCCCAGATCACACGATCTGTATCGCTGAAAAACATAGTACAACATAGCAGTAAAAAAAGCGTGTGGTGTTTCCCGACATAAAAAAATATTATGTGACATCATTCTTTAAGCTTTTATTTTAATTGTTGAAAAGGGAATGATGTAAAAAGTGCATTTGGGGATTTATAATAATAAAATACTTTGTGTACATTTCAGGAAGATTAAGATTTTGTATGTATTAAACAAAGACAAGGGTAAGTTACTCGGGCTTTTGAAAAAAGTGGTCGCCGTAGGGGCGCTACACACAACCCCTAATTATAAATAATTAATAATAATTTATACATTCTTAAAGTACAAACTTCTCCAGCCTATTTTTATAATTTATTAATTTATGAAGACGTGGATTTAATAAAATAAAATTTAGTTCAAAATGTTATTTTTTATGTCTATGAGACAGAGAAAATAATTCAATAAAACAAAAAGTGTCAATTACCTGTTTTTGTTACTTAACTTGAGATGTTCAGTTTAATGACATCATAAATTTTAATTTTTGGCTTTCATCGAAGTTAACGATTAATTAATGAAATTAATAATTAATTTTTCCAAAATTACCAGCCCTAATGTTTAGCAGTGTCTGTAAAATAAGTTACAAATCTCTTCTAAAATTCTTTTGTTAGACTTTGAAAATAAAATGTAAAAATGTTGGCCATAGTCCAGCTTAGCTATGAAAGACTTACTGAGTCTGTGAGTGAACATGTCATACTGGCTAGTTACTGGCAGGTAAGACTTACTAAGTCTGTGAGTGAACGTGTCATACTGGCTAGTTACTGGCAGGTAAGACTTACT
>MUZC01001659.1:781770-793669 GCA_002072015.1 Radix auricularia
TCTGGCTAGTTACTGGCAGGTAAGACTTACCGAGTCTGTGAGTGAACGTGTCATACTGGCTAGTTGCTGGCAGGTCATGTCATAGCTCAGTTTCACTTTCTCCAACTCGGTTTTGGTTTCCTGCAGTTTTGAGTAAACATAACACATCAATTAGATGTCACAACAATAGGACACTTTTGAGGAACAAAAAAATATTCTATTATCAAATTGTTAATGGCATCAATATTTTGTATCACACAATCAAGCACGAGTTCATTGTCACATGCAAAAATGTCTGTTTGAGAGGAGGTCACGTGACGGAAGTAAGGCATAGACCAGAATGCATTAGAAGACAGTAGAGGAAAGCACGAGAGAGACAGATGGTTGTGCTAGAGTTATCTCTGACAATTTTTGCCTCGTAAAATTGTACCCAAGTTGCTGCATTAAACTTATTTTGTGATTATTGAGGATTTCAATTTTATTATTGTGAAGTAGATATTGTTGTTAAATAAAACCTACAAGAGAACGGGGAAAACAAACCCGTTACATTCAAGCTGCTAAAAATAGCCTCAGCGGAATGGCTTACCTCCAGTTCTGCTGAGCATTTCTTGAGTTTCTCCATGTCTGCTGCAGCATTGGAAAATCTTTTCAGCAAACTCTGGAATGTGTAATTTAATGATGAGCTTGTGTCACAGAAAAGGTGGTGTCAGTTTTGACTTGTTAATCGTCTGAGTCTGGCCTCAGTGGGCCATGATCATTGGGTTGGTTTAATTTGAAATAATATTCTACTTCCTTAAATACAGCTGAGCCATGATCTTTGGGTTGGTTTAATTTTAAATGATATTCTACTTCCTTAAATACAGCTGAGCCATGATCATTGGGTTGGTTTAATTTGAAATGATATTCTACTACCTTGACTGAGAAAGATCTACAACAACTGGGCAAGAAAGGCATTGATAGGGCCTGAGTAGAAGGAGGTCGTGAGGCAGGCCCAAGCCCTACATGGGCTGTAGTGGAAGGAGGTCATGAGGCAGGCCCAAGTCCTACATGGGCTGTAGTGGAAGGAGGTCGTGAGGCAGCCCCAAGTCATACATGGGCTGTACTTGAAGGAGGTCGTGAGGCAGGCCCAAGTCCTACATGGGCTGTAGTAGAAGGAAGTCGTGAGGCAGGCCCAAGCCCTACATGGGCTGTAGTAGAAGGAAGTTGTGAGGCAGGCCCAAGCCCTACATGGGCTGTAGTAGAAGGAGGTCGTGAGGCAGGCCCAAGCCCTACATGGGCTGTAGTAGAAGGAGGTCATGAGGCAGGCCCAAGTCCTACATGGGCTGTAGTAGAAGGAGGTGGTGAGGCAGGCCCAAGTCCTACATGGGCTCAGTAGAAGGAGGTCGTGAGGCAGGCCCAAGTCCTACATGGGCTGTAGTGGAAGGAGGTCGTGAGGCAGGCCCAAGCCCTACATGGGCTGTAGTAGAAGGAGGTCATGAGGCAGGCCCAAGCCCTACATGGGCTGTAGTGGATGGAGGTCATGAGGCAGGCCCAAGCCCTACATGGGCTGTAGTAGAAGGAGGTCGTGAGGCAGGCCCAAGCCCTACATGGGCTGTAGCGCCACAAGGATGGATGGATGGATGACTTCAGCTGAGCCACACAATGTGTTGATCAAAACTCAAAAATAGGGGGGAGGGTGCAGCAGTTTCAGGGGTGGGGGAGACAGCGGCATATCCACACATGGGACAAAGGGGTCAAATACCCCTGGCCACATTTTGTTAAGGGTGGGCAAGCCCTTGTTGTAAATTAGTGCCTAAAAATGAAAATGTCAAAATAAAGTAACAAGAAAAGCCATGGAAGTATTAAGAACAGAAACGAGGGAACTATCCTAAAATATGTGAAAATTCCTACTTCCAAAATTGGAAGTCCATATTAGATGTAAATTCTTTCGATAAAAATCCTCCTAAACTTGAAAACCAAGGAGCTGAGGTAGTATTTTGACAATGTCAAAATGATGAGCTGATGTCACTGAAATTAATTCTTAAAGTTTGTCAGCCTCTTCTGTTATAGAAGCAAAAATTGCTGTACCTATCAAATTACAACAATAACCAATTCCATTTCAACTACGGTTAGGGACTTTGATATAGTTAAATGGCCCAAATGCAGAGATGAAAATTTAGATTAACTTTTATGTATGCAAGAATGAAAAGTGTCCATCATATAAATATTTCCTTCTCTAAATCAGACACAGTCATGGAAAATAATTTTTTATGTATCTTAAAAACAAATGAAAATTGCATTGTTAACTTTTTTAATGTTGAATAAATTGTCTTAAATCACAGTAACGAACACTCTGCCTACACTGTACTCACATCCATCTCCCGTTTGTTCTCTTTACGCAGTGCATCGATTGCTTTTCTATGTTCCTTCTCCACGTTGGCTCTCTCTTGGTTTTTCTCCAGGATGAACTTGGTTTCTGAAATCATGCACACAAGAAAACATTGTAGGTACAGGCCAGGAAGTTTCAAAGAACAACAACTCAGGGTTGGTCAAGTCCAACGAACTGTCATTTAACAAATGGACACTCTATCATGTCTTTAAATAAGGAGACGCTAAGAAGGCTAACCAAGAACCACACACAAAGAATAACATAATAATAATCAGTGGCATCACTAGGGGGGTGCAGTGGGGCCAGGCCGTCCTAGGTGACAACATAAGGGGGGTGACACCAAAATGTAAAATTCTGCGTGTTCCCGTGATTTTGCACTGGAAAAGTCAGAGGAGTTACGGGGTGACACCATGAGCTACCGCCCCAGGTGACACCAACCCTAGTGACGCCTCTGATAATAATTTGATACTTTATATAGTGCAGTGCCCCAGCAAGTAGTTGGGCTCACAGTACTTAACATATAAATAATAACACACATATAATTATGAATGCATTCAATGTACAACATTCATAGTCTAACTACAACATATAATGACATTACTCTGCACATAGGATACGTTTATCTAGTAAAGAAATGTTTGATTGTTACTGAACCAATGTCTTCATTAAAAAATGAAATTTAAACTTACTCAAAAGTTCATCAGGTCAGACCTATTTACTATTTACACAGAAAAAAGGTCATGGTATTGACCTAACTAATCAAACTTACTGAGCTCATGGTATTGACCTAACTAATCTAACTTACTGAGGTCATGGTATTGACCTAACTAATCAAACTTACTGAGGTCATGGTATTGACCTAACTAATCAAACTTTTTGAGGTCATGGTATTGACCTAACTAATCAAACTTACTGAGGTCATGGTATTGACCTAACTAATCAAACTTACTGAGGTCATGGTATTTCAAACTTACTGAGGTCATGGTATTGACCTAACTAATCAAACTTACTGAGGTCATGGTATTGACTAAGCTAATCCAACCTACTTAGGTCATGTAAAGCTGACTGCTTCTCTTCTGCCAGCCTCATCCTCAGGTCATCTTCCATGGCCTTGAGTTTGTCCACAGTCTCAGAGTGCAGTGAACTCTTGTAAGACTCAAAGGCTCCTTGTAGAAACTCTATCTCTTTCACCATTTTATCTGAAGTAAAAACACACATTGCATTCAATTAATGGTCTTGATTAATGCTTACACAATTAGTGGCTAGCACTTGATTGAGTCAGAGGCATCAAGGGGTGAGGGGTGACACCAAAATTTAAAATTTTGTATGTTCCCATTATTTGGCACTGGCATACTTGGATTAGGTTTCTGGGGTAAGTTGTGAGGGGGTGACACCAACCTCCAGTGACACCTACCCCCAGTGACACCAACCCCCAGTGACACCAACCTCCAGTGACACCAACCTCCAATGACACCTACCCCCAGTGACAACAATCCCCAGTGACACCAACCCCAGTGACACCTACCCCCAATGACACCAACCCAGTGACACCAACCCCAGTGACTGCTTTGATTTCTAGGCATACTGGCATCTAATTCAGTGCTTCCACAAACTCTTATGAACTCAGGTGGTTCACAGTGGGAGCCAGAAATCTAGTTCAAACCTGTTGCTCATCACTGGAATGAAGTAATTTCGAGACAGGATATTGTATAAAGCCTTGTCAAATTTCAGTAGCCCTAACCTTTAACCCTAACCTTTAACCCTGAAGTTTTCCTGCCCCCTAATAAAAATTTATTCAATAAATCAGGATCATAAAATAACTTTTTTTCCAAGAAATTTTATTTTTTATTTTTGTTGCAAATACATTTGTAGTCCTAAAATTTCAATACTCTTCATAAACTATTGAATTCTCCTTTCCAAAAAAAAAATATATTTAATTACAAAATTCATAATTTTGAATAAGTCACTGTTTTCCACCATACTCTCTACTCTCTACCAATGTAATCTTTAAGCTTCGTGGCCGAAAAGATTACAATTACAGCACAGCAAATTTTGTAAAATATTGAGCATGAAATAGATGCTGTTCAACTTCGCGTTTGGTTTTTTTACTTTACACACGGACCATCGAACCTTTGACAATTGGCCACTACAACACAACACATGAAACAAAGATGGCTTCCACTCACTGATCTGCTTTTCCAATGTGTTCTGTATTTCCTTGTGCTCCTGCTCCATCAACTGTCTCTGTCTACTCATCTCCTCTGAGTGGTCTGACTGCAGATTTCTGTCAATTGTTAGGACAAACAATGAGAATAATTAAAATGCAATTCTGTTCATTGAAGATGTGTACAGCAAGGCACAGGCTAATTAACTATTAATATAATCATCTATATAAATGTAAAATATTCATTGTAGATGGGAATAGCACTAAAAAATAAACAACCAATCAATAAGGGTAATCTTGATTGAAGTAACCAGCTACTTGCTTCATGGCTGACCAATGATGTAAAACCATTTGATACCACTATACAAATAAAGCTAAGTGGTTGGTGGTCATTTAATTAAATTCTTATTTCACTTCATCTAGATCAGTGGTTCCCAAACTTTTTTGAACCACGGACCCCTTTTACATTCTAAACTTCCCCCGTGGACCCCCAGGTGAAAAATTTACATAAATGCCAAATACAAAATTTATAACCCAAAAAAAGCAACATTGGGGTGAAGAAGTATTTATTGAAATTATAACTTTCGTATCAATTAAATTGTAAAAAAAAAACTTTGATGAATGTGATGTGATTTTATGCGTGTATTTATGTCCGACACAATGTTTTTGAGTAGCAACCGCAAATCCCCACGAGCACCGATTTCTAGTAAGTTTATTTTCTTTTTGTGATGAGATTCATAAGGCACTGAATCTTTGTTCAATCAAATGGGAAGACGGGAAAGCAGTCAACCACTTCTGCACAATAACCCATACTGTAAAATATAAAATTGGTATCTGATTTTGTAATCAAAATTTGTGGATCCTATTTCAAACATTGGTTCAAGTTCTTTATTTCAATAAGTTGCTCCTGTATTAGTATATATTTATCTTTATTTGTGATCTGAGTTTGTCCACTCGCAAAAGGGTTCAGCTGCCATTCGGAAATATCCAAGTGAGGAATACGTTCAAATCTTTGGTTTAGGTCTGCATGAAGTTAAGTTTTGACAGTAAGTTACTAGTAAGCCAGAAAATATTTATCTCTATTTTGCAATTTTGAAAGATTTGGAAACTGAGAACAATTTTTTGTTTGCACAGAAAAAGTTTGTAACAAACCCAGATATTACGCTTTCAGTTTTGACTAAATTTAATTGCTTACCTTCTAGTTTCTAATTATTTTCGTAAAAGTTGGTAAATAAATAATTCATAAAGGATAAGTCATTTTTTAAAGTTAACTCTGTCGCAAATCATTGTCTTTTTTCCCAGGATTTACAACATTGAATCAAAGAAAGCATAAAATCCTTTTAAGTACTTACTTATTGTTGATAATCAATGTACTTCTGCGTTAATAAGTAAACGATTATAGTATTCTTCATTTTTCAAACAATGTTGGGTAAATAATCTCTCATTCAAGGCATTCCTTTTAGATTTGTTAACTGCACTAATGACATAATCTAGTGATCCATGCAACCTTTCGCTATTATTTTTTGCGAATAAATTATGTCGATGAATGACACAATGTACTGAAAATTCATTTGTTACAGTTTGCTTTCTGTATGCCAGAAATTCAAAGCTACTGCTTTAACTTCAAAAAATCTTTTCAATTTAAAAAAACGTTTCACATTTCGTATCTCTTTTCAAACATTTAGCCATACTTCAAATTTTCAATAACACTGTTTTGTCGGCATTGTTACTTCGGCTTAGTCAGTGCTGGATTTACCTATTTGCCACTCAAGCTATAGCTTAGGGCCCCCGCCTTGTTGGGAGCCCCCGGAATTTTTTTATATCACTGAAATAGAATATCTGGACTTCAAAAAGGCTCCCATATCTCATATAGCCTAAGGCCTGCATGTCTCAAATAGGGCCGTTTATAAAGTACGTCTCACTCCAAAGTGTGACAGTTTGTGACGGGGGAAGGGGTTGTCCGGCCATGTGTAACGTCCCGGAGTTTTATTTGAAATTTTAATTACTTTTATAATTAAAAAAAAACCAAACCTTTGTTCGAAAGTGTGAAGTAGATTTGTGACAGTTGAGGGGGGGGGGGAGTTCAAATGGCAACAAATTGCGTGACGTACTTTATGGACGGCCCAAATAGCTTAAATCCGGCTCAGAGCTCACTCATTTTCTTATGTGTTGTAACAAACCACTTTTAATAATTATTAACGTTTTAAATGAAATGCTGCAGTCAAGCGCTATTGAAAATAATATTTGATGATAGGATACAATTTAGATAAATATAACTTCCAGACACATACAAAAATACCCAACCTTGCAACCCTCGTAGATTCAAGTTAAAGAGCTTGTATTTCTCTGACATACTTAACTATTGGAATTACACATTTCTTACCCATCAAGCTTGACCTTTCAATAAACTGAGTATTTTGATTGGTTATAGCTGTGTAAATTACCTCAGTTCTACTATCTTTTCTAGATAAAACAACAGTGACTTGATAGCACATAAGATCGTATGTAATTAGTTGAAAAAATACTATTTTATTTCATGTTATTTATTTTAATTTCCATAATTATAAAAATTTATATTAAGTTTTATTAATTAATATTAAACTTGCGCGGACCCCCTGGCGTTGTTCAGGGACCCCCAAATCAATTTTAACTTTCCACTGACCCCCTGAAAGGTACCGCGGACCCCTGGGGGTCCGTACGGACCACTTTGGGAACCACTGATCTAGATCTTAAGTAAATCTCCATTGTTTTAGATGCGTGCTTGACATTTAGATTTATGTCAATGTTTAGTATACTACAATGTATACTACAGTTGCACTCACCTTATGTGGTTCTGATGCTGAGAATTAAGTTCGTCTAACTTATCTCTTAGGAATTCTTCAGCCTGAGAGAACAATATTATAATTCATGTGTCAGTTGAGTGACATGTTGCATAGTATAATCAGTACAGAGGATACTTTTGCTATACTATTATCCCCAGTAATAACAAGATAATTGGAATAAAAATTCTTTGTTTTACAGTTACATGCCCATCCGAGTGGCTGATGGTTTAGAAGAATAGATACTTTATTTTGTATGGGCAAGCATTTAAGTTGAGGTGACTATGTCCTGTGAGTTAGACAGACAGCAGATGCCTGTTGTGGCCCCAAGGTTAAGACTGTAGGAGAACTTCATGAAGGGATAGCTTAGATCTAGAAACATCACTTGGTCCTTTCAACTATTACTATGACTTGCTAGGTAGACAGACCTACCCTTTGTTTAGTCTGTGGTTAAATCTATGACTTGCTAGGTAGACAGACCTACCCTTTGTTTAGTCTGTGGTTAAATCTATGACTTGCTAGTTAGACAGACCTAAACTTTCTTTAGTCTGTGGTTAAATCTATGACTTGCAAGGTAGACAGACTTAAACTTTGTTTAGTCTGTGGTTAAATCTATGACTTGCTAGTTAGACAGACCTAAACTTTGTTTAGTCTGTGGTTAAATCTATGACTTGCTAGGTAGACAGACCTAAACTTTGTTTATTCTGTGGTTAAATCTATGACTTGCTAGGTAGACAGACCTAAACTTTGTTTAGTCTGTGGTTAAATCTATGACTTGCTAGGTAGACAGACCTACCCTTTGTTTAGTCTGTTTGTGGTTAAGTCTCTCTTCCTCCAGGTAAAGCATTAGGTCAGAAATTTGCTGCTGTAGCTGGGCAATCAGCTGATCTCTGGATGGACACAAAGTGTGGTCAGTACAGTGTGTGGTCAGTATAGGGTGTGGTCAGTACAGGGTGTGGTCAGTAGTATAATAATAGACACAGGGTGTGGTCAGTACAGGGTGTGGTCAGTATAGGGTGTGGTCAGTATAGGGTGCAGTCAGTAATATAACATTGGACACAGGGTGTGGTCAGTACAGGGTGTGGTCAGTAGTGTAATAATAGACACAGGGTGTGGTCAGTACAGGGTACAGGGTGTGGTCAGTACAGGGTGTGGTCAGTATAGGGTGCAGTCAGTAATATAATAATGGAAACAGGGTGTGGTCAGTACAGGGTATGGTCAGTATAGGGTGTGGTCAGTACAGGATGTGGTCAGTAGTGTAATAATGGACACAGGATGTGGTCAGTACAGGGTGTGGTCAGTACAGGGTGTGGTCAGTAGTATAATAATGGAAAAAGGGTGTGGTCAGTGGTATAATAATGGACACAAGATGTGGTCAGTAGTATAATAATGGTCACAGGGTGTGGTCAGTGGTAGAATAATGGACACAGGGTGTGGTCAGTACAGGGTGTGGTAGAATAATAATACTATAAGTATTTCTATTTTTGTGTGGTCAGTAGTATAATAATAATACTAGGGCTGCGGAAATTAATGGTTAATTTCTTGATTAATCTGTAAATTCTTTTATCGATTAAAATTATTTTAATCGATAAAATAGCGATTAAAATGAAAGTAAAATTTTTAAACAAATTGTTCGATTTATTAATAAATGAATAATTGCTAATCATTAATAATAGTTTGCTTATTTTTAAGTACAAACTTCTCCATTAAAAAAAAGATTTTTAAAGGGTGAACTTTAAAATGAGCTCTTTGTATAAGGAAAATGATATAAAAAATTAAACATTGTTTTCACTTAATTAGCAATAACAAATTTAAATTCATTGACTTCTTATTGAAATACTTATATTTTAAAGAAAAAATTGTTATTTAAATAAAACAATATGTTAATTGCCTGTTTTTTTTTTTTTACTTCCCTTGAAATTTTCAGTTTAATGATGTCATAATCTTATTTTTAGCTTAATCAAAATTATCAATTAATTATTAAGTAATTTTTGAAAAGGTAATTTTTCAAAAATTAACTATTAAATTTTAATTAATCGATAACAGCCCTTAATAATACTATAATCTATGTTGGTATATGAGCTTAGAATGACTGAAACTACTGATACCGACATTGCCATCAAAGAATGTGGCATGAGGTTAAGAGGAGAATGTCATTTTTAGATCAATAAAGAAGAGTTCCCAAACTTTCATTTCTAACATAACACTTTATAATTACTCTAAGTATTCCTTTCCAAAAGTTCTCTTATTTAAAATTGAGCATTTTATTAACTTTTTAAATAAAAATTTTGGGGGGGTGGGGGAAACTTTGACACTGCCCTGGGCGGCAGAAACCCAACCCATGCTATGCCCTTGTAACAAGTTCTGAGATTGGGGATAGTTGTTAAAAAATTCATCTTGACGTACCTCTCGGGGTCACCTTGAGATTTTCTTCTGTAATGATAAGCAAGAAGTTGTTTATTTTAATTTGATCAATTAAAAGAATATTTGACCAAACTTAAACTTTTTCAGGACATATATTATTTTTACATATTACAAGACAATCCTTAATTTTTAAGCAATTTTTACACAAGAACAAAATTTCTAATTTTTACATTAATTTTGAGTGTAACTATAAGATGTACCAGAATTTAGGAGGCAATATTTCAAAGAAAAAGTTTTTTGTATGGTCCATGAAATACTTTACTTTTTCAAACTTAATCAAAATTTTTTACAGATAAGCTCTTTGAGTGAACTTATAAAGATTAATAATTTATTTTTAAAAAATGTCTTTAATTTAGAATTAAATTTCTATTTTGAACATTCAGGTGACTCCTATTTTTGCCTCCCATACCTGTTGTCTTCTTGTACAGGGTCAAAGAACTCATCTTTGATAGTGACATGACATTTGGTCTTACTCCTGGCCAGGATGTACCCTGGGCCAGTTTGGAAGGGAACAAGTGGCGCCTGGAATGGAGAGTGATCAGTAAAAACCTGGAGCAGTCCAAAGAGTAATAATAGACAATCATTTAAAATGTCCTGTGATTATACAGATATACAATTTAGATATCAAAGGGATGTACAGATGGCCCTCTAAGACATCAAAAGACTGTACAGATGAACACTCGAACACACAGGTGTTACAAGACTGTACAAATGAACATTTCAGGTCTATAAGACTGTACAGATGAACATTTCAGGTGTTATAAGACAGTACAGATGAACATTTCAGGTGTTATATGACTGTACAGATGAAAATTTCAGTTGTTATATGACTGTACAGATGAACATTTCAGGTGTTATAAGACTGTACAGATGAACATTTCAGTTGTTATAAGACTGTACAGATGAACATTTCAGTTGTTATAAGACTGTACAGATGAACATTTCAGGTGTTATAAGACAGTACAGATGAACATTATTTATATTGCAGACAAGAGGGGAGATTAAAAAAAAAACACATTTGATTTCCTGTTACCTCAAGGACTTTCTGCCATGGAGGAGGTTTGGCCTTCTTTAGAGGGAGGTGACTCTCAAGATTGTGTCTGCGTGTTGGCTCATGTTCCAGCTGATGGACACGGTCACATCTAATGGTCAATTTCAAAGATGATGACACCACTGTCACTAAATCTTACTTAAACGTTCCAAAATATTTTTAAAAAATGTTTTGTCCTTAATCTAGCTTTTCAGTTTCCCTTATATTACCATACTCACAAAAACAATAAATAGTCTGTGTAAATCATACACAAATTACCATACTCACAAAAACAATAAATAGTCTGTGTAAATCATACACAAATTACCATACTCACAAAAACAATAAATAGTCTATGTAAATCATACACAAATTACCATACTCACAAAAACAATAAATAGTCTATGTAAATCATACACAAATTACTATACCCACAAAAACAATAAATAGTCTGTGTAAATCATACACAAATAGTGTGACAGTTCAAACAAGTAAACAATAACAGTACATCCGGTTATAAATTAGAGGATGATTTATTATCACTGCACACTGGAATAAGTAACAGATTTTTGACTAGCAAAATCTCAAAATAACTAAGTGATATTTCTGACCTTCTGTCAGGGGTGGTTTGACCAAGTGCATGGGGACATGGCTGCAATTTTACCTGGTGCCCGGTCCAGCCATTTTACTATACAATATTTTAAGTTTGGGGCAGTAAATTTAGCTTTAAATCATTGGGGGGCCCCTGGCTTTAGCCCAATCAGCGTCCCACCCCTTAATATGCCACTGCATTCTGTGCAGTGCCAACATCTTAAAGCCCTGGTTAAGTTAAGTCTTCTGTAAGTTACTTTGATAAAACATGGAGCCAAGGGAAGAGAACTCACTCTGTTCTGCCCACAAACACGGCAGCTGTCTTGGGTCGGTTTATTTTAGACGACTGCTGGGAAGTTGCTGGCCTTGCAGACGACGGACTGGACCTGTAGACAATCATGATTGTTTTAAACAAGAACTGGAGCAATCTTATGAGTTGTGGTAGACTCACTGTTTAGTAAAAAGACAAGTACAGTTGCCGTGCGCTTTAAATTAAATGACACCATTCACACATCATTTGAGTT
>MUZC01001659.1:804093-832023 GCA_002072015.1 Radix auricularia
ACATGGCGGTACAGATAGTTACACAACATGGCGGTACAGATAGTGACAGGACATGGCGGTACAGATAGTTACACAACATGGCGGTACAGATAGTGACAGGACATGGCGGTACAGATAGTTACACAACGTGGCGTACAGATAGTGACAGGACATGGCGGTACAGATAGTTACACAATGTGGCGGTACAGATAGTTACACAACGTGGCGGTACAGATAGTTACACAACATGGAGGTACAGATAGTTACACAACGTGGCGGTACAGATAGTTACAGGACATGGCGGTACAGATAGTTACACAACATGGCGGTACAGATAGTTACAGGACATGGAGGTACAGATAGTGACAGGACATGGCGGCACAGATAGTTACACAACATGGCAGTACAGATAGTTACACAACATGGCGGCACAGATAGTTACACAACGTGGTGGTACAGATAGTTACACAACATGTTGGTACAGATAGTTACAGGACATGGCGGTACAGATAGTTACACAACGTGGCGGTACAGATAGTTACACTACATGGCGGTACAGATAGTTACACAACGTGGCAGTACATTTAGTTACACAACACGGCGGTACAGATAGTTACACAACGTGGCGGTCGAGATAGTTACACAACGTGGCGGTACAGATAGTTACAGGACATGGTGGTACAGATAGTTACACAACGTGGCGGTACAGATAGTTACAGGACATGGCGGTACAGATAGTTACACAACATGTTGGTACAGATAGTTACACAACACGGCGGTACAGATAGTTACACAACACGGCGGTACAGATAGTTACACAACATGGCGGTACAGATAGTTACACAACGTGGCGGCACATATAGTTACACAATGTGGTGGTACATATAGTTACACAACGTGGCGGTACAGATAGTTACAGGACATGGCGGTACAGATAGTTACAGGACATGGCGGTACAGATAGTTACAGGACATGACGGTACAGATAGTTACACAACGTGGCGGTACAGATAGTTACACAACATGGCGGTACAGATAGTTACACAACGTGGCGGTACAGATAGTTACACAACGTGGCGGTACAGATAGTTACACAACATGGCGGTACAGATAGTTACACAACATGGCGGTACAGATAGTTACACAAAACGGCGGTACAGATAGTTACACAACACGGCGGTACAGATAGTTACACCACATGGCGGTACAGATAGTTACACAACATGGCGGTACAGATAGTTACACAACATGGCGGTACAGATAGTTACACAACATGGCGGTGCAGTAACACCAACGCAACAATCATTGGCGTTGGAGAACTGAGTGAGAGGATAGAAGGGCGCTGTACTAACAACGGTGACGTCACACTGGCAACCACAGACGGAGTTGGAGTGAGATGACAGAAGGGCTCTGTCCTAACAATGACGTCACACTGGCTATCAAAGACGGAGATGGAGTGAGATGACAGAAGGGCTCTGTACTAACAACAATGACGTCACACTGGCTATCAAAGACGGAGTTGGAGTGAGATGACAGAAACGATCAGTGATAGCAACCAACATGTTTACAGAGAAGTATTTTTTAAAATCTTCTAAGTCCAAATAAGCATTGGAGGGGTCGGCAAAAATAAGGTTTTACTGTAGTCGATCGACCCAATCAGAATCATAACAAAAACTGTAACCGGGTGATTAATGAGCAATCAAGAATGTAGTATCGACTCTAAAGAGTTGTCTGGGCTGGAAGGAGAAGGGAGGGGAGGATCAGTGGCGGATTTAGCTATAGGGCAGGGGGGGCGGGTCGCCCCCCCCCCCCGCGCTCCTGTTGGGTCTAAAATGGCGCCCCCCATTAAGACGCCCTTAAGGAACACTAAAAAGGTGTAACTAGAGCAGAAAAAAAAGATTGTTAAACACGAAACTTTTAATCAATCATTAAATTGCAATACGACAATATTGGCTTTCTAAATAGCGTATTTCACAACTGCAATATCTGGTTTGGTCAGTCAGGAGCATCGCTAAGTGGAAAAGAATAGAGAAGCATTGAAACGAATGATGGGCGTGACGTTGTTTTAGCAAAACAGAGGACACAGAGAACAATCTTGTTTTATTGATGGTAGTTGTAGAAATACTGGAAATTTTCGTTAAATGTTAAGTTTATTAGCCAACTATGATTCAACTTTAAACAGTCATCTAAAGTTTAAAAAGAAAATGAAATTTATTTAAGTAAAAGATGTGCAAATTGATTTAATTCAATCATTTGCACCTGAATTATCAGCAGAAATTGATAATAAAGTTAAGTCTTCACATTTCTCTTCTTTAATGATTGATTCAACCATTAATATATCTAAAATGGATCAGATGTCACTTTACGTTCAGTTTTAAAATTAAGAAATGTTGAGGAAAGATTTATAGGCTTGTATACTTTGGTAAACAGAAATGCTACTAATCTGCATTTGCTTAGAAGATTCTAACGGAACTACACATTACAAAAGCCAAACATTCATATCACAATCTATGGAGGAAAGGCATACGATGGCGCATCTGTGATGTCTGGAATTAAGAGTGGACTTAAAACTTTCACCCAATGATGTTTTGAATTTGGTCACTATCGAAGCAATTTCTGTACACAGTAATGTACCGTTGTTTTTTGGCTCAGCTGAAAGATCTTATGCAGTCTTTACGTCTAGTTTACCACGTCTACATACTCTTAAAAAAGATAATAAATCTCATTATGAATCAACAGTAAAAACTCAGAAATGACTTTCTGATACAAGATGGGCAAGACATAAGCATGCAATCGATGCAGTTGTTGGATCATTATCTGCTATTCTAGCCACTCTAGAAGATTTAAATTCAGGGGAATCAACATAACATAGAGGGAGTGTCAGAGCAGAAGCTGTGGGACTATCTGTATTTATAACAAATATTCTTTTGTTTTTTCTGATGCTATTTGTACAAAAGCTGGTTGATATTTTCGTGTTATCAAACCACTTGTAGCGCAAGAGTATTGACATTGCAATTGCAAAACGATTGATCGATGTTGGAAGAAATAAGTTTGTTGAAAAGAGAAGCGATCAAGCTTTTTAAAATTCTGAAAGTAGATGTCTAATCATCTATTAACGAAAATTGTTCCAAACAAGATGTTAAAAACAAAATTTAAAGAAACTCAAATTTGCAAAAACTAAAAGTATGGCAGGTGAACTTAGTAGAGATGAAAGTGCTAATGATCCAACTAACAGTTTTAAATCTGAAACGTACTTCACTATCTTGGATACACTACTAAAATAAATAGATGGTCGATTTAATTTTAATGACTTTAGGGGCACAGCTATTTATTTCTATTGTATTGATCCATCAAAAATGTTGAAAGAAAATAAAGATTCTCTTCGAAGTTGATGCAAAATTTACAAACATATTAACCTTGAAGAAGCAATCGTTGAATATTATACCTTCAAAGATTTGTATGCATCACAACGTCCACCAAAACGTCCATCTTAGCGTCAATCACAACGTCCATCACAGCGTCCATCACTATCTACAACTAGTGAGCTACAACTTAAAGACTTTCTACCATTCTTGTTTGAAAAATAAATGGCATCAGGTCTCTCTAATTTGTCAATACTCTAAATAAATTTACTTGAATCTTCCTGATAGCAATGATTGAAAATCATCGAAATTATTTGCGCTCAAAAATGAAAAACGAACATCTGTCTGGATTGGCAATAAGTTCAAATGAACATGAGAAATTTGACTTTGAATCAACGATAAATCGTTTGGCTTCACGTAGAAAGGAATTTAAATAAGGCTCAGAGCTCTAAACAAATTCGCATAAACAAGTTTCTTTCTTAGATAAAAAAAATATACTTTTGAAAAAAATATATGTTACTATTTTGAAAACATATCTATTTATATTGTTTCTTCTGTTTATCTTGTTCGATGATTTGGAAAATTTACTAAATTAGTAGGTTAATAATTATTATTTCTAGAGCTGCAGAAATTAATTATTAATTTCTCGAGGAATAATCAAAAATGTTTAAAGATTAAATTATTTTTAACGATTAATTGACCCATCACTTACAAATAATTGGAAGTCAAATATATATATATATATATATATATATATATACAATTTTTAAAAATAGTGCCTGATAAATAGTGAATTTCCTGAAGATTACACGTACATTTTGGTTTTAAAATATTGACCGACGGGATTGTTCAAAATGTTGATAAAGTTTGCCTACTTATCAAACCAAATGAAAAGCATATTAAGCTAATGGCAGTAATGGCGTTTGACTCAGAGACAGAAATGACAACTCTTCTGATGAATTACTGCGTTACAAAATGGAGATGAACGTTCTTGAATCCATTAATCCAGTACAATGGTGGAAAGTTAATGAACACCAATATCTGATAATGCCATTCCTTGCCAAGACCGTTTTGAGCATACCAGTTACATCAGTTCCATGTCAATGATTATTAATTTCTGCTGGTTATATTGTCAATTGGACCCGCTCATCACTTGAACCAATTAATGTCAACACACTTTTGAGTAGTTGGTGAAAAGTTGATATATAAAGGAGACATTCCAGTGTTATTTATATTTTTATCAAGAACGTTAAATAAGTGTTACATTTGACATCATAAATTAAATTTTTTTGCTTTAATCGAAACTAACGATTAATTAATCGTTAATTTTAAAAAAGTTAACTATTAAATTTAAATTAATCGTTAACAGCCCTAGTATTTACCCAATGATCTGTCATTAGTAAAATTTTCGGCGCCCCCTGAAATTCTCCTGGCCCCCCCACGCAGACAAAGCTAAATCCGCCACTGGGGAGGATCGATGTGGTTTAAAAGTTTAAAGTATGAACCACGGTCACGCAAAAAACAAAAGAACAAACACAAAAAAAAAACTTGAGTCAGAATGCATTTTCTAATGTTTCCCTGTACAAGAAAATGAGGGGTGAGACTGCAATCGGGCTTATAAAAAATTAAATGGAAAGAAAGTAAACAAGGTAAGGGTTAGCTCCGCTGTTTTGTTACGTCCTGTCAGGCTAACCCTTACCTTGTTTACGCCTTTTCCATTTAACAAGATAATGAGATCACGAGCCATGATACATACCACAAGCGCGTGAAGTAGGTGTTGAGCGAATAAAAAACTTACAACTAAGAATTATTGGGTTTGTGCGACAAGACAGATAAAACTAAAACAAGAAATGAAAGGAGGTGTCCAAACTAAGGCCGAAAACCGTGAAATAACTGAAGTTTGTAAAGGCAATAATAGTTGCCTCCCATATTAAATCACATTGAAGAAACTATAAGTGGTAAGACAGATAAATAGGATATAACAACAGAGAATTGAGCTTTCTAAAAAAAATTCTGCGAATTCGATTAGTGCCCCGCCTCAACCCACCCACTAAAACAACAACACTCATGAAATCAAAACAACTGGCAGCAGATGTCTCATCTTCCATCCACACAAGTAAGCATAATTATAGTTACAGTTATCAACAAAGAGTGATATACCAAATTTAACACATTATTAGTAACTTCTTGTTTTCAATCATATCCATTAATTGTTGATTTTGAAGACTTTAAATATGATCCTATTGCTTTGCAGTTGTTATTAGTAAAACAAATATTACTTTGAAAATTAATGAAACAACATTTCTTTTAATGATTAACATAGCTGATGTATAACGCATTGTCATTTATGTAGTTAGTATGATATGAGTGTTTATTTAAATAATATATGTATTTTTATTTCCATGTAAAGCGCTCTGAGCCCGGCTCCTAGCTGGGATACAGTGCTATATAAATTATCATTTTATAATTATTATTATTATTACTTGTAAAAAATATATTTCTACACTCTCCGATGTTTACTAACTAAAAACTTTTGTAAACATCACTCCCAATTTTTCTTTTTCCAAGTCAAATAATGTCTTCAAATTTTGGATAATAGTTGTTCTAATAGATGTCTAGTTGGAGTAAAATAATAACCCCTTTTAGTCCATGGCAGACAGTAGGGCAAGTGAAGTAGTGTTCACAAGTTTATTAACCCACCACTAATAAGCATAGGATTGTGTGGCTAGCACAATGCTCCGGGGGCCTTGCCAGTACCAAGGCTCAAATCCGTGACTCAAGTTCTTGCCATGGAGTGGCCCTCCAGCGCGCTACCACTTAGACCACCACTGAAAACAATCTTGGATTCTTAAACATTTAAGCAGTAAAACTGGACTTACTTTGGACGGTAGCCCCATCTCAATTTTCCATGACTGTTGACATATGCCAAGGATGATGTACTATTTGACCCTGCAGTAACAGCACGAGAGCTGTGATCTGGACTGGTGATGTTCACACAGAAAACCTCACTTGGCATCATGGCTATAATCATAAGGATTTTTTAACGAATTAAATAGATATTTAATAATGATTTAAAATTATGTCAGTTTTCATTGATGGTCTCAAAGATTACCAAAAATACTTTCTTTTACAGAACAAACTTTTCTTAAAGTAACTTTTGAATATCAATTGAGCTATCTTTTAAATATAACTACTTGTATTTGGAGGGGAACATCTTTTATTTTATGAGGAATAGTTTTAATGCATATGTTATACGATACCACACACAGTTATATGTTGTATGTTACCACACTCAGTTATATGTTATAGGATACGACACTCTAAAAAGATCAGTTTTGCTTTTGTTAAAAAACTTAAATACATTTAAAATATTCGATTAGTTATCAAATATGACATATTTTAAAATTATTTTATGTCTGTTTCAATGCTAGAGGTTAAGCTTTAAAATAGAATTAAAAAAGGGTAAGTTTCAAGAAGATTATAATTACGAAATAATAGTTATAATTTAATTAAATAAGGCACAGACCGAATTAACTATTTAAGTGAAAATAGTAAGTTGTTAAGAACTTTATGATTATGAATGCTTCTATTGCTATTGCTACTTGAGTCAGTCGCAGTTCACAGAATTAGTATTTGAAGAATAAGATTACTAAAAAAAGATGTGTGTACAGTACACCCACCCTTTAAGTTATCTTAGTCTGTACCTATGAATCTACCTGAACTGTAGTACAGTTAAAGAACCAGTTTCATTTAAACTTTCAAAGAATTAATCATTAGTCTCTAATAAAGTAAAATTTATTTAATTTTATATTTGTATAATGAATAAATTTACAGTATACTGTGAAATAGGTTTAACGAGGGAGGGAGGAGGGTAAAAATTGGCCAAAATCGAGTGACTTACATACTTTTCCCTCGTATTATTATTTGAACATGCATATGTAAACAAAATGGTCTTTCTTCCTTATTTCTTGCATAGCAGAACAAATTTGCTGTGTTACAAAATGTGGGAACCATGGAATTACCGCGATTTAACAGATTTCACAAAATAATGAATCGCAAATTAACTGGATCTATATATGCGTTATAAAAATATAATTAATCAAAATTAATCAATTAAATTTTTTCTCAGAATAATAAAACAATTTTTTTAAATCAGTGCATTTTTTGTTTTCCTTAACACAAAATAAAAATGGCTTAAAATTTTTCTTGGAATAAACAAAATTTGAAAGCACCTGCACCACCGGGGAGAATTAAGAGGGGCTTGAAATGAAAGATAGCCGGTGTTATTTTCATGCAGATTAACAGAGGCGTCACTAGGGTTGGTGTCACCTGGGGAGGTACCTCATGGTGTCAACCCCCCCCCCAACTTATAACTTTAAACCTTCAATTTCGTGTTCCTTCTTAAATTATTTTCACTGTTGTCACTACTGACTAGGCCTGTCAACGGGGACCCGGGTACCCTTTGCCGAGCAATTACCCGGGTTGTATAATGGCATTCAGGTGATCGTGAAAATTTTAATGCAATATCTTTACCACCAGTGTTTTAACTGTGGTGTTTCTGTGCTAAAATTTTGGCTCGTGAATAATTTAGCAAATTAAAACTTTTGGTTTCAAATATATACTGTGAAATACATGTTAACATGAAACGCTTAAAAAGAAATAAGTGTTAAACGGAAATGAAACAAGGTCCTGACAAACAACAAAAATCATGTTAAAAAAATGTTTTAGTACTTTGAATTTTTCCAGTAAGGAAAATAGAACACATAGGCGATAACTGCTATTAATTAGGAATGGCTAGAAATGACCTTGGCTTTGAAATACGCCGCTCATCTCTGTTACTGATTGAGGGAGCCAATGTTGTTTATCTAATCGTCCCTCCCCCCCCCCACTCACAGGTGTCTCCACTCCTATCCCAACCATACTTTGAAAAAAATATTTCAATCGTTGAATGATTTTTACTATAATAACAAAAATAAATGGTGGGGGTGGGTCCGTCCACTGAGTATGACACAAAATAGGACACAAGAGCAATAATTAGGAATTTCTAGAAATGACTTGATGTTGACTTTGCAATACGCCGCTCATCTTTGTACCCGATTGAGACGCACCAATTTCTTTTATCTACCCCACCCACTAACATACGCCTCCAATCCTTTCCCCGCCATACTTCAAAAGAAATAAACACCTGCTATATTCTGTAGTTTTGTGTGTGTGTGTGTGTGTGTTTAAAAAAATCATATTTTAATCATTGAAAAACCTTCACTATATTACAAAAATGAATGCTGGGGGATGGGTCCACTAAGTAGGGGCAATTCCTGAAAAGTTTGTTTATTACAACAGTTGTCAGCTATGAACTAGACCTAGAAATAACCCGCCATGACATCATACAATTAGCGCCCCCCACTCAAAAATCACATTAGCACCCCTCATCTCATTGTTTTTACACCACAGTACTACAGTAGTATTTCAATGTCGTCATTTTCCCATCGTTGACTCCTTACATCAAAATTTGCATTTCCCCAATAAACAAAGAGGTAAAAGGCTAATGGTAGTAATAGCGAGCATAATGACAAAAATTTTAAGGCTAACGGGTAACCAGGGTACCCATTCAAATTTTGGACGGGTACCCGGGCAGCATTTTTCAACAATATTGACAGCCCTACTACTGACGACTGTTTTATTATTTGTATGTTTAATTATATAGTCTTTATAGTTTATATACCTAAATCAAATCTAATGACTAGGCCTAAACATTACAAAGTAACAGAGTTAACAGAGTCAAGTAATTCTGAACTAAACAGAACTAAACACTAAGTCTAAGCCATGCCATGACCATAGACATAGACCATGACCATGACCATAGCATAGCTGTGCCGTAACGTAAATTTTAAATTATAAAAAAAACAAGTATCTGAAACTGCATATTAATTATTATTATGGGCTTATGGCACTTATTCAGTCGCAACGGGCTATTCCAAATACTGGCAAAAATTGGATGTCCCCCTCACCTACTTGCCATCATCAGACAGTTCCATGAAAATATGCTTGGCACAGTACAGTTCGATGGAGCTAAGTCAGAGGCCTTCCCTGTCAGCAGCGGAGTTAAACAAGGTTGTGTACTCGCACCAACACTCTTCGCAATATTCTTCTCTGTACTTCTTCGATACGCATTCAAGGATAGCAGTGAGGGAATCTGGTTACATACCAGAGCTGATGGAGGACTTTTCAACACTGCCCGCCTCCGAGCCAAGACCAAAACGACGGATGTCCTAATTCGAGAGCTACTATTTGCGGATGATGCGGCACTAACAGCACATACAGAATCTGGTTTGCAACAACTCGTGTCAAGCTTCTCCGATGCCTGCAAAGAATTTGGTCTGCAAATCAGCTTGAAAAAGACAAACATCATGGCCCAAGACACTCGACCTCCTCCTACCATAAATATCGATAATGAAAACTTGGAGGTTGTGGACAGCTTCACCTACTTGGGATCCAAGGTCTCCAATACACTGTCCATTGAAGAAGAAATAAACAGCAGAATTGGCAAGGCAGCCGCAACAATGGCTAAACTAAATAAGCGGGTCTGGCAAAACACCAAGCTAACGGAGAAAACCAAACTGTGCGTCTATCGAGCCTGTGTCATCAGTACACTACTATATGGGAGCGAGACATGGACCACTTATACATCACAAGAGCGTAAGCTTAACAGCTTCCATTTGAGATGCTTGCGCCGCATCCTTGGTATTAAATGGCAAGAAAAAGTGCCTAATAGTGAGGTACTAACGCGTGCCAATACCCAAAGCATGTTCTCAATTCTTAGTGAAAGACGCCTGAGGTGGCTAGGACATGTCAAAAGAATGAGCCCCGGCCGCATCCCGAAGGACCTCCTATATGGTGAACTTGCTTCAGGAAAGAGGAAAACAGGTCGTCCACGCTTGCGATTTAAAGATGTCTGTCAAAGGGACATGAAAGCAGCCAAAATACATACAAGTGACTGGGAGTGTAAGGCAGAAGACCGATCTACGTGGCGCACAGTTGTCAAAGAGGGCGTCATAGTAGCCGAGGAGCGAAGAATGGAGGAGGCTGCAGACAGAAGAGCTAGGAGAAAGGCCAAAACATTTGGAAGCACAGAACTCGTGTGTAAAAACTGTGGCAAAGACTGTCACTCAAGGATAGGACTGCACAGTCACTCGAGGAAATGCAACCCAACCCAACGGTGATGCACCATCGTCTCGCGAGACGGAAGGATGCCGGATGGCACTTATGGCATGGCATGCATTTTTTTTTAATTTTTTTTTTGGCATTACTATTACTATTACAATAAATGAATAATGAATAATAATTTATAATCAAATCAAAATTAAGAAGTAGAAGTAATAAAACTTACCAAGTTGGCTAAATGTTTAAAATTTGAAGTTTGATGCGCTTAATATCTTATCTGTTACAGACGCTCCTTCTATATAGAAGTTTATTGCCAGAAACATCTATAACTTTCACACTTTTAGACTTACTTTAGTGGAACCTTTGCATATTATTAATAAAGTTATTGTTTTCTAACGGAAGCTGCCATTTTGTTTCTAAGGACTATCAACTTCCGGGTTGTATAGTTGATCAGTTTACCGACATTTAAGTTATAACGCTTAGGTCATACCATCTTAGGATTTGCTTAATTGTTGAGATGTATATTATGAGACAAATGAAATCTTGTTATGTGTACATGTAAGTTCAACAATGGTTAAATTGTGTCAGAAAAGAGAAACTTATTGCTACATTTGTATTTAAGAAATTTGCTCACCTGCTCTATGACTGTCTTTAAGATTTGAATTTGAACTCTTTATAATTGATGTATTGAGTATAACGTATTGTCATTTATGTTGTTAGTATGATATGAATGTTTCTTTTATTAATATATGTATTGTTATTTTCATGTAAAGCGCCGTGAGCCTGGCTCCTTGCTGGGATACAGTGCTATATAAATTATCATATTATTATTATTATTATATCATAAGCTTAATTTATTTATTTTTTAAGCATATAGTCATATAGATCTACAATAAACATCTATCGCGATATGCCTTTCTCGCTCTGCATTCCTCGCACTTTTCTACTTTTTTCTCTCTATGCCCTTCATATGTCTATCTCGATTGCAATTTACTCCCTTTATATCTTTTATTAACTTGCTTATTTTCTCTCTCGTCTCTCTTACTCTTTTAAATTAATAGCTTACTATTGCGTACCCTTCTTTCACTGTTTCACCATGTACAATGTACATGTGTGGTAAATATTGGATTGGATATTGTCATACTTTTGGTTGCATATTGTTTTTGCTATTTCTAGCTCTTACTCTTTATCCATCCAAATATACAGACAATGTACGATAAAATATCTTTAAAAATTAAATTTTTCGATTACATTGTTAATATTTATTTTGAAATTGTCTCCAACAGAGATCTCAAGCACGCGGCTCACCAAATTCAAATTTAGTTTGTACGCAGTATTTGTTACTATGTTAGGTGTAATAACTAGATACGACCCGTGGCATAGCATACGCCGCTGACTTGCTCATAGATAGAACAAAAAACAAGGGGAAAACAACGGACACAAACAGCAGCACGAAGAAATTTAACAAATCGAATGATCGTCGGGGGGGGGGGGGCGACGCACTGTTGGTCTCGTGTCATGCACACTGCATTTGTTGTTACCTGCCCCTAGACCCCTCAGCCGACGCCGCGCGCCGAATACGCCGCAAAATTTTCGTCCGCCGAAAATCCGCCTGAAAATATGCTGTGCGCCGCATTAGCCGCCGAATTTTGTCAGTCGTAAATCCGCCGAAAAATGAACGAGCCGCCGAAACGTAATGTTTTGTATTCTTAAGTTTCATTGCGTTCCGTTTTAAAATCGATTGTATTTTTAGAATAACCGTCGCCGGAAGTTTGACGAAAATAAGTTATTTGTATAGTTTGTTTAAACCTAAATAATATAATCACTGATACAGTTCTTGCATGTTATCTTTTTATTAAAATCTTAATTTATAAAATACTAATTAAAAATAATACAAATAAATAAATAAATAAATTTAAATTATAGTTTAGCCTTGTCGTAAATAGGCGACTTATTTTTACTCAATTATGGCTCAACGATCTTCTACCTCTACTAGTCTACTAGCAGAAAGGTAAGCCTATATAATATATAATATATTAACTATAAACTATAACAATATATAATAATATAAGCTATATTAATTGTTTTAATTAACTAGATAAATACTAGTTTAGTCAATAACTGATGATTTTTAAGGGTGATCCTGAAGCTTTAGGACGTAAATGTTTTCGCTGCGAATTTTATTTTTTTCGTGAGAACTTTCATTTTTAATTTATTAAATGCATTTATATATGTCATATTTTAGTTATTATAGCGCTAATTTGTAAGGCTTTTCAATTTATAAGGCTTTTTCGGCCCTTGACGCTACATTATCGGAGTAGGATGCATCATTTTTGTCTATCTAGCACCCTGCTAGCCAGATTTTATTTACCTGGAACAACCCATGCTAAAATAAATTTAATGACTGAAGTTGAAGATGTTTTTCAAAAAAGTTTCATTTATCCATTTTAAGATTCTTAGAAGATCAATAAATATTTTAATGAAAATTTCATTTTTTATTTCTTTACTAGATGTTTGTTTCTTTTTTGCTTGTTTGTAAGTGAGAAAATTTCATTTAACCTCTTGCCGTGACAACCCAGCAAGTAGGGTGCTAGATAAACAAAATGGAGATAACATACTATACTACTACTAGATTGTGCCAGGCGCCGTGGCGCCTGCGGCGCCCCCTTTTTTTGGGCGCCTACGGCGCCAACCTTTTTTTTAAAGACCAACTAACTTGTCCTTTTTTGATAAATACGAATTATTAAACTTTATGAAATGTACGCAAAGTATTTATTTAATAATAATAATAGGGGTTGTATTTTGCGCACCGATGCACACCAAACAATGACGTCATCATATTAAATATTTTTACAGCGCTCATCAAAACACGATTTTTCAACTAAACTAACTGTTGTAGACTGTCGTACATCGCTTGAGCGTTACGTTACGTTACAGAACCACACCACTGGGTGTTTATATATATTAATACTCTGATTATGTAGCATCAAGGGCCGAAAACAGCCTTATAAATTAAAAAGCCTCGCAAATTAGCGCTATAATAGCTAAAATATAACATATATAAATGCATTTAATAAATTAAAATGAAAGTTCTCACGAGAAAATTAAAATTTGCAGTGAAATAATATACGTGCTATGACTGCAGGATTACCATTTTACGTTACACCATCTCTAATGTAACAATTCTTTATGACTATATGAAGATTTTAGGTGAACTCAAATGTCAGCAAATTTCATCTTAACCGGGAAGAGAGGCAGTTCATTAAAAACCTACAAGTAAAACCTAAACGGCTTAGCCTACATGGAAATTCTAAAGCACAATGCTGGAAATATTTTGGTGGCCTGTTCTCTGCTGATAAGAGAAATGTAGACGAAGATCGAGTTTACTGTCAGCTGTGTCTCACTGCTCAGCAGTCATTGGGTGACAAGGGTCACATTTCAAAAGTAACCAATTATGCCACAATTACCTCAAGTGGCAATATGAATCTTCACTTAAGTGTCAAGCACAATGTGTCAGTACAAAGTCAAGAAAAGTCTAATAAAATTTTGGGATATTTCCGTAAGTATGGCTATTTAAATACTTTTAGCGACATTTAGTATATGTTTTATTCCAATAATTTTTACTGTTATCTATTTACTGAAAAAACTATATATTACACCTACTGTGTACTATAATGAAATGTTATATAACCTAGCAGTTAGTACTGTTGTGTTTTGATTTTTTGAACATTTATTTCAGTTAGCTGTGGAAATTGCAAACTACTTGACGGCGCCTGTTGTTCAATTTCATGATGTTCTTCCTTTCTGGCGTAGCTGTGCTGCATCATCATCGTATCCACAACTTACTCAACTGGCTCGTCTTCACCTATCATCATCAGCATCATCTGTACCGGTGGAGTGCATGTTTTCGGTTGCTGGTTTGATAATAAACAGCAAACGATCAAGCCTAACAGCTGATAAACTACATCGCGTTTGTTTTATCCATGACAATTATATACTGATTTTCTAAGTGCATAACGGGCTAGAGTGACAGAAACTGATTGAGTGGAATGCATTAATGATTCATGCACAATTTTAGTAGATAGCAAATAAAACTGTTTTGTTTTTTTATTGTTAAAAGTAATAAAACTTTATGAAGTATTGTAAAATTGTTTTATTGCTGAAGATTTATTTCTTCATTATTGGCCAGGCTTCAGCCAAATTTCAGCTGAATATTTCATAATCAGACGAAAATCAGCTGCAAATGTCAATTTACAGAGAAATCCGGCTAATCCGGATATCAGCCGAAAAATTATGTCAGCCAGCCGAAATTTTAAAATCCGGCTAATCCGGATATCAGCCGAAAAATTATGTCAGCCAGCCGAAATTTNCCTGCCCCCCCCCCCCACCCAGTGGCGGATTTAGATTTGTTTGCGTGAGGGAGGGGGTGGACAATTTCAGGGGACGCCGACAAGCATTAATTAGCCCCTTGGAAAGTCATTTGAACTTTCTAACTAGGATTGATATAGGTTATGCCTAGATAGAAAGTCGACGTTCAGTCAATTTTAATTAATCAATTTAAAAATAATATACGTTAAGGTTAGTGAACATTTAAATTGTTTTAAAAATTACACCAAAACATGAAGTTTTTATCACATTCTCAGACAAAATCAAATACTATGACAGTGAGAATTTCTGTAATTCTGAGATTTTTCCAGGAAAATCTTTCTGTTTCTTTTCTCGAAATTTAAGAAGATTTCCAAGACATCTTGGTATTCCGATTGAGGAAATCTGCTAAAATTTTGTCAAAGAAAGTAACCGATGCCACAAGGACTTGTGTATTTAACTTAACTTTAAAATAATATCAATTAATATACTTCATATACAGATACAAGAAATCGTTGCATGCAAGATGGTGATGGGGGTCACTTAGTACAAGATGGTGATGGGGCTGGCCCTCTCAGTACAAGATGGTGATGGCAGCGGCGTAGCGTGCGTATATGCCGCCCGGGGCAGAACCAAAATTTGCCGCCACCCCCCTTCCCGCCGAAAAGTATGTGAAAGCTGTAAAGTAAAGATAGTTTTTATTAGAAAGTAATAATGACACAGTAATATAGCAAAAAAAAAAATTGAACGGTTTATTTCTTTAATAAAATTAAAATATTTCGGTTTCTCCTGATTCACATTTCGCCTTTTTTCGTGTATAAATTTTTACCAGCCTTGCCATCCCCAATAGCCAAAATTGAAATAGCAATAGATTCGAAAATTTGGCATAATCGGTATTGCTTGTAATTAATTTTTCATTAACTTAATTTTAGAGAAGCTTTTTTTAAGACCTATCATTACTTAAGACTATTGTAAGCAATGTTCAAATTAATTATATAATATTAGGTAAGGTAACTTGGAGCTTTAATATCTTAATAAACTTTTATAAATCAAGTGGTCTTTCACTTTCTTTTTTAACCCTTGAGGTAAAATAGTCTTTGCTTGACAATGTCATTTGATTATACAATTTAAATTTAAAGCAAACATTTCATAGTCCAGCAGATCGACTGGTGTACGAAAAGTGTTAAAGTTTTCTAAATTCTACATACCTGCCAAAATCTCACATGAATTTCTACAGTAATCTCATCTTATGAATAATAGAAATTTCTTCTCAACTGTTTTTCAAAATAACATGGATACATATTTTGGACCACCAAAAACTTGCTGTCTGGTACTTTGACTTGAAGATTCGATTTAAAGGATGGGGTCTCCACATAAAATTGTATCAAATTTCAAAGCATCCTTAAAGTATCCAATTAATTTCTATGTAAGCATCTTCTGCTTAGCATTTTTTCTAGCACTATACTATACATTTATAAATTATTTCGTGCATCTTTGACATAGATTCGAAAATAAAAAGATTTTATTGTGACTAGCAAAGTTCCTGCGTCTGTTGGTCTGATGAGCTTTTTCTTTCTGCCTCTGTCAATTTCTCTATAGCTATCAAAATAATCTGAAAATTGCTCTATGGTATATTCACTATTTTGTATTCTGAAGCCTTGCTTCTAAAGTAATTAGATATTCTAAACAATTATTGCCATGAATAAAAATCCGTAACAACGTTCTAGACTATTAAAACTAGATAATTCGTATCAGTTGGATTATCATGTTAACAGATTAGATTCAATGAAATTTTTGAGCATGATTTGACAGTGAGCGTTTATGTTAATGCGTCTTTCTTAAACGCCTATTGTCTATACTTTCCATCCATAAAGAAGAAGTATTAACACATGAAGATCCCCTGCAATCCTTTATTTTAAGATCGTCATTTTTTGAAAACCAAATCAGAAATTATAAGCAGATTTACTTTTAATTCAATAAAATATTTTAAAGATTCTACAATGTCTACTTCTTTAGTTTCAATCGATCATTACATATCCGATAACTGGACTTGTTTGGTGATTATGTGAAATATATGAAGATCTATCGAATACAAAAGAACAATATGGGGTATCTTATTCCTGAAAAAGGATGATTTTTTCACAATCTATATATTTTAAAATTACAATGAGCTCAGTTTGAATTTTAGATGAAACTTTTAAAACCCTTTTTTTCATACAATGTTCAAGGAGTGCTCGATGGTACTTGGCAAGCTATGTATTGGTTCCGGAATATTGCCTTTATTTCCAATAGTATTGTCCTCTCTGTGACCGAAAAAAACAACATTTTTCTTTTGCAAGGCATTAATAATGTCGAAAATGTTAACAAAAACGTCCTGCCACTTAGTTTTTATTTTCTTTCACAACTTATTGTTGATCTTTGTCAATTCTTTTTATCCGATTTCTGATCCTTTCAAATTTAAAAAAAAACTTTGGAAATGCTGAGCACTTGCTCATGGGTGGCTACGTCTGGATATATGAGCGCAAAGGTTTAATTTCATTAAATAAAGAATTTTGTTCATTATTTTTGTTGATGATTGAAATAAAAAAAAACATAAAAATAAAAATAATAATGTTTTGGTAAAATAAACCATGTTAGTACGCCAACAAATTTTTCCAGTAGTTTATTTAAGTTAAAATCAAACTTGAATCAATTATATATACCATAACCATATTGTCATATTCGTACACTAATTCAACCCATTTGTTTTCCACTTCAATTACATTCGTATAAGAAGATTTGAGATTCAGAAGGAAGTTTGCAGTTCTTGCATTAGAAATGTTCACGTATATAATATAGTTCCTTTATTTCTTTGATTTTTTTTTTTTACATCTTTGCTTTTATTTTATTTTAATAAACTTTATTTTAACGTTTTTCATTTTTGACGACAATTACCGAGGATTTAGCCGCCCTCCCCCCCTTTTACACACAATATTCCACCCCGCGCTTGGCTCATGTTTTAAGTACAATAAGTTTTGATTTCACAACAGGAGCGGCTGTCAAATTTTAAGAATCATTTAAGATACCACTACTACAGTGATACATAATCATACTACTTACATATTTTACAGGACAGTAGCAATAGTTTAAGCAGAATTTTTATCCAATAAGGAGTTTGAAGTTTTGACGTTTGAAAAGTTCACATGCCTTAGGATAGATCTTTTATTTCTGTTATTAATTTTTTTATTTATTTTCTTTTATTTCGATTAAAAGCTCAACTTTCTTATAATTTGTTACTTAGACACTAAATAACGACCAGTAATTTGCCGCCACTGGCAAAATGCCGCCCGGGGTATTTGCCCCCCCCCTTCGCTACGCCACTTGGTGATGGGGCTGGCCTCCTCAGTACACGATGGTGATGGCGCTGGCCCCCTCAGAAGAAGATGGCGATACTAAAATTCATTGTGAAAAGTATAAAAAATTATAATAACATCAGTGATATGCTTGATACTGGTTGAAAAGAGAAAACGATCCACCAAGTTAGTGTTGAGAGAAGCCAATAAGGCAGTCTGTCTGCTCAACCATTGTAATGGGATAAGCATAATGGTTGCCATTAAGGTTTCCTTCCATTGTTTCAAAGATTCTGTGACGCATGGTGGGTGGTGGAGCTGTGAGGCACGGTGGCTGGTGGAGCTATGAGCCTCGGTGGATAGTGGAGCTGTGAGCCACGGTGGCTGGTGGAGCTGTGAGCCATGGTGGCCGGTGGAGCTGTGAGCCTCGGTGGCCGGTGGAGCTGTGAGCCACGGAGGCTGGTGGAGCCGTGAGCCACGGAGGCCGGTGGAGCTGTGAGCCTCGGTGGCCGGTGGAGCCGTGAGCCACGGCTGGTGGAGCTGTGAGCAACGGGTGGTGGAGCTGTGAGCTACGGCTGGTTGAGCTGTGAGCTACGGCTGGTGGAGCTGTGAGCTACGGTGGCTAGTGGAGCTGTGAGCCACGGTGGCTAGTGGAGCTGTGAGCCACGGTGGCCGGTGGAGCTGTGAGTCACGGTGGCTGGTGAAGCTGTGATCTACGGCTGGTGGAGCTGTGAGTCACGGTGGCCGGTGGAGCTGTGAGCTACGGCTGGTGAAGCTGTGATCTACGGCTGGTGGAGCTGTGAGCCACGGTGGCTGGTGAAGCTGTGATCCACGGTGGCTGGTAGAGCTGTTAGCCACGGTGGCTGGTGGAGCATTGAGCCACGTTGGCTGGTGGAGCTGGGAGCCACGGTGGCTGGTGGAGCTGGGAGCCACGGTGGCTAGTGGAGCTATGAGCCATGACTGATTGAGCTATGAGCCACGGTGGCTGATGGAGCTGTGAGCTACGGCTGGTGGAGCTGTGAGCCACGGCTGGTGGAGCATTGAGTCAGATGCAGATCAAGCGTAAAAGTCATGGACGAGAGCACACAAGCTGCAAGCAATAAAAACAGAAAATAAAGAACGAAATCTACACACGAGAGCATTAGAGATAACTATGGATATGTCTGAATTTGATTAGAAATAACTACGGATATGGCTCTGGCTGAGCTTATCCTGTTGGCTACATTAATTTATTGTAATCTGGCCAGAATTCGGAAACTACTAACATTTTATATAACACCAAATTTAGAGTAAATTAAATTTTAGGAAAGTTATATAAATCTGTCATTGTTTTCCATCCGTTAGCCCGATGTCCAGGGTGGCCCTGCTAAAATAAACACATTTCCACTCTGAGCTTTAAACGAAACTCGGCTATGACATTTTTTGTCATTAACAACAAGTTTCAAACATTCACATTTGTCACTTTTGTACTAAATTCTTGGCTCACACATTCACATTTGTCACTTTTGTACTAAATTCTTGGCTCACACATTCACATTTGTCACTTTTGTATCAACTTCATGGCTCACACATTCACATTTGTCACTTTTGTATCAACTTCATGGTTCACATGTTCCCTTGAGAAACTCTCAGAAACTTTTAGCATCTAAGTACGCACTGTTTACCAGGGCATATTTCAAATATTCTTTACTTATTAAGCTAACAAAAAGCTTTTGTGTAAAACCGGATCTCCACTAGCCAGGAGGAAACGTAGCAAACACTATCTACATTGGCGATCCCGCAAAGCGAAAAGAGGACATTAATATTATTTTTAAAAAAATATAACTGCCGGTTACATCCAAGATCTCTCAATCCATTCGCACGAGCGAGCACTCACACACAATCACAGCCCTCGCACGCGCATGCGTGATAGTTTATTTTAAACGGAAGCTGAGTGTGTGTGAACGAGAGGATCTACAAGGCTTTTGTTTTATGTAACCATCTCAACAACGTCCAGACGACTTAGACTTAAGAGATACGTATGAATCTGGACCATCGTATCAGACGTGTGCCGTCAAAGTGAACCTCACAGCACAGTCTTTGAAAGTCTCTTTGCAGTCATATTCAAAGGGATTAACCAATACGCGGTGCAATCCTCGCTCTGTTCTTCGGGGCTTAACAGTGAGTTTATTCGTTTGTACAGTAAGGTGGAGGTCGAATTTGTTTGTTCCAAGGTGGTTATTATTATATTTATTTTTAGCTCGATTCTTTGAAGGCCGGTGCACCCCCCCCCCCCCCATTTTTTAGCAGGACTTTCTTTATCTTTAACTTTAATTAAATTCAAACATTTTCTTACTTCTACTGAGACTGAGAGAATTAGCTATGGACCATGGACAGCACAGTGTATCAGTGTTAAGTGTATAGTGTATAGTATAGTGCATACCAATTCAAAAATTCAAACGGATTTATTATCTAGTATCTAGCATCTAGCCTACTAAATTTTTGGCATTCTTAGTCATTACTCTTAGGCTTAGGGTTTAAGGCCTGAGGTGGAGGTTGTCACACTGACACTGTGTTGTCATGGAGATTGAAAAGAGAGAGTAATAATCAAAGTCATAGTCATAGTAATATTCATTGTCACAACCATAATCGCTTTTGTTCAGCTGAAAACTATTTTGGTGGGGAAAGTAATTATCACTGTAAAAGTTAATAGTTAATCATTACAATTACATCTTGTCATCTTGTCTTATTCTTATGATTATTACAGATGGCATACACTCTTTCTAAACTTTCTTTACAAAAGGTTATTGCATCCTACACCATTCATGTGTTATTTTTAGGTTAACATTGTAAACTTTCAGCTGTTTTATTTAGGGCTGCGGACCGCGGAAATTAACTATTTATTTCTCGATTAATCGTTAAAAATTCTTACGATTAAATTATTTTGAACAATTAATCACCCCATCACTTACAAATTATTGGAAGTCAGAAAGTAAAAAAAATAATAAAATAGTGGTTGATTAATAATAAATTTCCTGAAGACTACGCAAACATTTTGGTTTTAAACTATTGACTGGCGGGAATGCTCAAAATGTTGATAAAGTTTGACTATGATTAAATTGAAATTAATCGTTAACAGTCATATTTATATTACTTTATTATATTATTATGCTATATTACTATACTATACTACTACTACTATAAATACTACTATACTATACTTTGCATTTTTCTTTTTCTTTTATTTAGTCCCATAACATTTTTTTTTTCATGGTCATAGGGGGTTCTAATGTTTTCATTCCGAACATTCTCGGGCTTGGTAGACCCTGGCAGCACCCATCCCTCTCCAGGTCAGCGGAGGACTTTCTTAGCATTAGTCATTCCTCAACATTTTCATAGTGGCTTTATATATATCATACATTATAATAATCAATAGTCATACATTGAATCACATCTTTCCAAACAAAAGATCAACAGTATTCATCAAAATGTTTCATCGTCACTGGATGAAATTTTAACAATATGTTATTGGGTCCTGTGACACAAAGGTCAGATGTTGATCAATGGCCAGTTTTTCAAATACAAACCGTGCTCCCCTAAATACCCATCACTACCAGCCACCCTCTCCTCCCCCCAATGTTTCACAAGTATACAGCCACTTACTAAATCCACAAAATGTTTTAGAAAGCACATTCAAAGACAGTGATTATAGTGATGACTTAATTCACCAGCTTCTGATTATGGGGATGACCTACTTACCAACTCTTAATTTAGGGATAACCTACTTACCAACTCTTAATTTAGGGATGACCTACTTACCAACTTCTTAATATGGGATGACCTACTTACCAACTTCTGATTATGGGGATGACCTACTTACCAACTTCTTAATATGGGGATGACCTACTTAACAACTTCTGATTATGGGGATGACCTAATTGACCAGCTTCTTATTGTGGTGATGACCTGCTTGACTAGAATTTCATTGTGCTTTATAAAAGTACAGAAAAAATATGTTGATGAAAATGAAAATGTTAAAATTTTGCTAAAGAATACACATGGAAAGCTTGACATTGAAAATCCAAGTTTAATCTTCTTATGAATGTAGAAATTAGTTAAGATAAATGAGGCTTCTGGAAAGCAACATTTTCTCTATATGACATATGAAAGTATTGGTTTGAAGTTTATCAGTGTCAATGATGGTAGTATACTGTTTTCAACATTGGTACTGGCCATTGAAGACAGACAGAAGGAAATGGCAAAGATGGTCCTGGCACCAATTGTTTTGATATATAGATGTAACAAAGCATGATTTAATTTTACTCTCACAGCAGCATGCGAACTTGGTTGGCAATAAAAAGATTACCTTCTTTGTGGAAGCAGGGATTCGTTTATGTGGATATAAGTTGTCCCCGAGTCCAACAAGCTTTGATGGGTAGGGGACATTATTTGGAGGACATCAAGGCGGACCAGTCGTGCAAAACAATCCACTCGTAGCTGTGGCCTTGAATGATGCTTCACTCCTTAACAGGCCTGCGCATTCTAATTAAAGAACTTAAGACGCATTAATCTTCTATATAGAATAAGCATCTGTGATGTATAAATAAATATATTGAGGTATTGGAACTCTAGTAAGAATACAGGACTAAACACAAAACATAGAAATACGTAGGACGCAATAATCTTCTGTACAGAAGGAGCGTCTGTAACATATAAGATAAGATAAGATAATGGGTTAAATAAAAATAACAGTGTATTAATTTTCATACTCACACATTGTTAAATTGAAATATTTGATTGAAATTAAAAAAAAAAATCATGTTAAGCCTGGTCCCTTTTGGAACTCAGGACGTGTTAGCGCATTTTCGTATTATGTATCAGTACTTATGTTAGATATCAGCATTATGTAGTTATCAGTAATTGTGTTTAGATTTTAGACATATTTTTATGAATTTTCTTGTGTAATGAATATACCTGACATTTTTTTTATTTAAAAGTCATTTCTTTACATTTTAAAAAATTTTATTTTCTCTTTAATCTAACTACAAGTCACCACAAATGATGACGTAAAACTCTCTAAACTTTTACACACATTCTAATGACATCAACAAAAAAAAAAAACAACAAAAAAACAAACTAATTCTTTTGCACGCCTTCGCACCACTCTTGAATGCTTGAAATACTATGTATTCGACTTCCGGCAATGGCGGCCGTTCCCTGCGCTAGTGTTACCTCTCGATTCGAAATATTTTTTGGTAGTTTTAACGGGGTTTTTTAACGGATCGAGTAACTGAGTGTTGATGCACAAATGGCAGGTCAGGACATACAAAATACATATATACCTCATGGGTCTAGGACTTATGGATGCTGAGATCAAAGGTGATGACAGACGGACGGACGGACAAAACGGGTGCAATAGCGCATTCGACTTCTCGAAAATGCGCTAATAAAGGGAAGAAAATGTCAGAGATTATTATCAAAGAGGAAAAATAAGAGAAATTTTTATAGTAATAACACTGGCCTACAAGAGAGCTGGAATTATACACAACAATAACACACACAGAAATTTTTATTGTTAATAACACTGGCCTATAAGTGGGCTGGAATAATACACTACAATAACACACACTGAAATAGAGTTAAATAAATTTTAATTGAAGCTATTTTAAGCTTCTGATTGAAAAAACAGTGGTCTCATTAGCGAATAAAAAAAACTCAGTTATTAGTGCTGTAACACCTTTCCTGACATTAAAATGTAACAGCTTTTCTGCTATTAAATGTCATGTGTTATCTGTTAGACTCTTATGATATTAATAAATCATATGTAACTAGTTAGTTGTATATTCTAGGCAACTTGTAGGCGTACATCCCTTACAGACTCCATGCTTCTATGAATACTCATAACTCCTTTGTCAACTATGAAACTTTAATTCAACACCAATAGTATTTGCACTTTGTACATCATGAATAATAACAGTTGACAGCCATGCCGGCTTCATGCACACTTTTCTCTCCATCATTAACTACCACTAGCGCCCTCTATCATTTACCCTACCCGTCATGTGATCTCTTTTAATTACTAATATGTTAATTATTATCATGTGACAAGTGCATATATTATCTTTTACTAGTGCACACTTTATCTTTTACTAGTGCACATTTTATCTTTTACTAGTGCACATTTTATCTTTTACTAGTGCACATGTTATCTCTTAGTAGTGCACATGTTATCTCTTAGTAGTGCACATGTTATCTCCAATTAGTGCACATTTTATCTTTTACTAATGCACATTTTATCTCTTAGTAGTGCACATTTTATCTCTTAGTAGTGCACATTTTATCTCCTACTAGTGCAAATATTATCTCTCATTTTGGATTTGTCTTTAAATGGTGAAGATAAGAGACTCAAGGGTCACTGGTTGAAATTGTAGCCTTAGAGAGCAGTAGCCTAAGAGAACAGTAGCCTAAGAGAACAGTAGCCTAAGAGAACAGTAGCCTAAGACAACAGAAGCCTAAGAGAACAGTAGCCTAAGAGAACAGTAGCCTAAGAGAACAGTAGCCTAAGAGAACAGTAGCCTAAGAGAACATTAGCCTGAGAGATCTCAAGCTTTTTCATGAACTATTTTTTTAATTGGAATGCTAACAAATGATATAATTTTTTATTTTTTTTTACATTTTAAAATGATTGAAAATATGTGAAGTGTAGCTACTGAGCTTATCTTATCTATCTTAATAATTCAGTGTTGTTAAAATGTTTAGTTGATTTATTTGGTTTTGGATTGAAATTGCAATATGTAACATAACTCACTGGCTTAAATTAAAAAAAAACAAACAATATCACAATTTATTACGAAAGAGTGTACAAAAAAATTCTTGGTATATATTTTGATGTCTAAAAAAAAAAATCCCAAATATGAGAATTAACTAAATTCAGATGCAATCTTGGCAGAGAAGTAATATCTCATTTTTAAAATACTTAATATCATTTGGAATAAAAATTAGCAGACAAATTTATTTTCCCTGTTTTCTTGAATATTTTTTATTTTGATGATGAATCATTTTACTTGAAGAACCATTCACTTGAGAAGATGCATGCATATTTATTTTTTTAAAATGGGGTATTATCTTATTTGGGTTCATATTGTAAAACCATTGCTAGTTGTCTGATTTATTTATCATAATTACCTGCAAACTGTAAAATCACTGATTGTCATTGAGGCATTCATTAGTGGCTTAATTAATGTCCCCTTGTGGCACCAGAGATGGGTATTGAGCTCTACTCTTAAATAACATGCATGTCAGCAGGTGAGTGATGTGAAAGGCAAAAATAGACTTCAGAAATGGTTTTGTTAAAACTAAGGTGTTTAGAGTTTGCTCTAGTTATTGTTGTCATGATCCAGGTGTTATTTTTGTATTGACATATAAATTATACTATGATATAATATAAGTGGTTTGCCATTTTGCTTTTACCTGTTGTAACCTAAGGACCAGAATTAAAATATTTTTATCACTACTGAATCTATTTAATTTATTTAAGCTTAGTTGTGGCCCTTTTCAGGTGAATGAAAAATTAGTTCAATTATTTTTTACTAGTTCTTATTTGATATATTATTTTAGTTACATGCTTCGCTGTTTGCCCTTTGCTAAAATTAGAATTGTGATAAAAATGACCTGTGAAGTCAATGGTATTGGCCACCAGGCATAACACAAGAAATGACATGTATCATTTATGTCAAACTAGTTACAAACATGTATCATTTATGTCAAACTAATTACAAACATGTATCATTTATTTCTAACTAGTTACAAACAGGTATCAGATAGCAACACTCCTTTATTTTAAATCTTTACAACTGCTAAAGGTAACAGCTCATATTTTTTGTTACATTATCACCAATTTTATAAACTAAGATTGCCCTAAACTTAATTTAAATGATCACCAATTTTATAATCTAAGATTGCCTTCAACTTAAATTACTGAGGGAACCTTTGCTTGATAATTGTGCTTAAATAAATTAGCTCTGGTCAATTTTTCAAGCACATAACATTTAAAAAGACTCAAAGGGCACCCTGACATTGCTGTGCCCTGTCTTAGTACTAGTGCACTATGACATGACTACATGAAGTACACCACATTAGATGACATACCACATATAAAAGACTCTCAGTATTAGATTTAAATGTGATGTAAATATTATAATTACCTTATAAGAAAGTAGTGTTGATACAAGATCTCTACAGAATTCACTCATCAAATCATTTATCTTTTCATCAGTGTGAGACAAACTATCACCAATTTATTATAGCATTAGAAAATGTTCAATAATTGTAAAATACAAAATACACAAATTGTGTAATGAAACAAATAAATTTGAACTGTAAATGTTTTGGCCAACACCTTATTATTCAGGTAATTATGTTTGTGTAATTTGTATTTTATTTTAAAGTTTTATCACAGTGCTATTCTATCCCGTAATTGAATACAAATAAATAGAAATAAGTGATGGTATTGAATTTCCTACATGTTTTTAACTGCAGTGACATAGCATTCACTTTTGTTGTATAAAAAGAAACTATAAACACTAAAAGAACAAATCAATTTAAAAATAAGCTTGTTTAAGGCAAGTTATTTCTTTTGAAATGAAAATGTTTGGATATTGTCTTATTTCTTAAGTAAATCTTTGAAGTACATGTTTATGATTTGTCTTCCTATAATTCCCTCCCTTATTTACTTTTCTCTGTATATAATTACAATGTATAAGAAAGAAAAATAAATAAGTTAAAAATGATCATTGTTATGATAATCTTAACAATTGTAACTTATATACAAAAATCCAACTCATAATTTATACTGTAAAAAAATATTTTAAACAATAAATAAAAATGAATGGCTTCATTTTGTATAACCTAAATATACAATGAAATTAATATGAAGTCCATTTAATTTTAGTCAAAGTAATAACCCAGCAATGGACCCTGGGCAGCATTTTTGTCATCTTTAAATGTGTTTGGACTTTCTGGGATAATTTATAATTTTTATCTTTCAGCAAACTTCTAAGAATGCTATCAGAAAGTGCTATATATTACGAGCAAAATACCCGTGCTACGCTACGGGGTAGGCACAATAGGAATAACTTTATTTTGGTTTTGGGTCTCAAATTCAACTTTAAAATGAATGTAAACGCATCTGGAAAGTAGGGTAGTGATAAATCGAACCCATTTTTAATAAAAACAACGTTATGTGTGTCGAAAAAAATAACAATATTATTAATTTAAATATTACCCATCAATTTTGGTATATCTGCTTTAATATAGCATCATTATTATCATCCGTGGCTTGCTCCACCACATCCTTCCAGCTACAGCCCATGTAGGGCCCTGGTCTGCTCCACCACATCATTCCAGCTACAGCCCCTATAGGGCCCTGACCTGCTCAACCACATCCTTTCATTCAGATCGATTGATGACTTTCTTTCACCATGCTCGAACCCCTTTAATAACGCATGCTATATACTCTACCAGGATAACAAATGTCGTTAACAGTTACAAAAATCTAACTGGCAAGGCTCACTTTCTTTTCCCGTGAATCAAATCATGAAAACAATATCTTTCCACATTATTCCTTTGGTTCTTAGAAAACACACATTTCATTTATAGTCTAAGCATTATATTACTTCAATACGAATAGAATATGCTTAGCCAGATAATATTTGTGAATATTGTGGCTTGGGGAGAGAGGAAAATATGGTTTATTTG
>MUZC01001659.1:837045-848195 GCA_002072015.1 Radix auricularia
TAAAAAAAAAAAAAAAAAAAAAAAAAAAAAACAACAACAACAACAACAAAACAATTTTTACTTTCTACTAGTCTACTTCTTTCTTATTTGGACCTCAAGTGTGTAGTCGGCCCCCAAACTGCTGTTTGAAAGTTAATGCGGCCCTTTTGGCAGAAACGTTTGGAGACCCTCGTTCTAGACAATGCTCCCTCTAAAGTTCGTTGGTACGTGCGCACAATAAAAGAAATAATTATGCAAACATATTATTAAATTATTCGTATCAAAATTTGCTGCTGCGGCCTTTTTCAAACTGTTTTGCGTAATCGGGCAGATATCTACCTTAACTCGAAGAAGCGGAGCTTAAGGGGGGTTCGGGCCGCCCCGGGTGACACAATCAGAATGGGTGACACCAAAATTTATGTTCTGTATGTTCCCGTTATTTGGCACAGGAAGGCTCGAGGACTTCTATGGGTTAAGTCATGATGGGGTGACACCATGAGCTGCCGCTCCGGTTTACACCAACTAGTAACGCCTCTGCTTCTAGTTTAGATTATGTGTTTTTAAATTGCTATTTCTGACACCGTTCTTCTAGGCTTGGGTTTTTTTTTTGCCAGGGACTTGTGACCTTCATTCTCCATTATCCTTTCTTTACTTTAATGCGGAAATTAACGGTAAATTTCTCATTAATCATTAAAATGATTAACTGTAGTGACACCTCTGGCAATTTGATCAAAGAATGGTGAGACTATAATCAGGCCAGGTAGAAAAAAATGTTACATAAAAAGGGTATGCATGAGCACGACAGGACACCTAAAAACAAAACTGTCGGCAAAAGGCCTTCATCAGCAAAAAGGCAAACAAAACCTAATAGCCCTATACAAATAAAATAAAACTTAATATAACAGATAGGCGTGAAGGCATCAATACCTTGTAGTATTCTCTGGGGTTGGATTGGCTTAATGATCTCACAACCTTTCATACTTCAACTGCAGTTTCCCCTAGAAATTATTAGTGACTTGTAAGGGCATTAAAAAAAATATAGGGGCGCGGTGGTCAAAGTGTTAGTGCGCTGCGGCACCAAAAATTCTAAAATAAAAATAAAAATCGGTCACGGGTTCAAACCCCGGTTCTGGCACCCCTACGGGTAGATGATGCTCGTTAAAACCTTGGCTGGTAGTTCATCTAGGAGAAGGAAACTCCGAATACAAATCCTCCGCTGCCTTGCGGCTATACCTACCTTGCGGGAAAGGCTAAGGTAGTTAACCCTGAAAGAAAATCAGGAATTGGAGCACCTACAGGCGGTCTATACATAAGAATTATGTACATACCGGCAGCTCCTGCGACGACAATGGCAGCCAAGCTGCATCGACGCAAGTCGTTCCCTTGGTTACACCATTGACGTGGAGAGGGGGGATATGCTGTATGGGCAGCAGCTAATTCTCCATAATACCCGCCCAGGCTTGCATCACCTCTGGAGAGGACACTCCAGCGTCGCCGCAAGGTGTCGACAAAACACGGGAAGCAGCAGTTACCGGTTATAAGCCAAAGCTCAATTGACGTAGAGCTAGGCGCCAGGGGCTGCTTCCGACGGTGGGAGAGACTACCAATGTCTCACTGGACAGCTACCGCCCGCCTCAAACTGGGCAGCCCCCAGTCAAATAGGTGCTATCCCGTCATGGCCTGCCTTCTCCACTGGGTGCGTGGAGATTAGAGTACCACTCAACAAGTGGGCCACTAAGCCCTGCACCAAGAAATACAAAAAAGAAAAAGAAGACCCCAGCTCTTCGAATCGCTAGCTGGAACGTGAGGACTATGTGTCCCGGCATCACTGATGATCTGCAGNATTAAAATGTAAAATTGATATTTCGTCTGCAATTAAATAATTTCTTCACATTTATTTCTATAGTTATTTAACAGTGACTAAAAGAAATTAATTAGTTCGACCCATCTTCGTGTGATTTTATTATTGTAAAATACAATTAAAAATTTAGAAAGGTTCCATTTTTTTAATTAGCGCTAATTAGCCTCAATCTTATCCAATTACATATTATAACTATAAATAATGCACTTTCAATAGCGACTATAAGTTCATTTCACTGTTTATTTTCCATTGAGGCAATTCATGCGAGTAATCGTCCAACTAATGCGCAAGGGCTAAATTCTTCTTAAATAAAGTAAAACCATCTCTAAAAAAATGATTGGAGATTGATCTTCTCATTAACAGTTTTTTAAGTCACATTCAATGACTTCCCGTTATCTTTTATTCAAGCACCCACAAAGATCGCATCGGCAGAAACTTGTGTTCACAAAATTGACGGAATTTTTCATAATCCAGTGCATAATTTTAACTATACATAAATCATTACGTGGTAACGTCTTTTCAATATTTAATTTCACTTTTAGCAATCTATGAATTAAATCGTTATTTCACAACTAATACAAACACACAGTCACACACACACAGACGCACTTACACACATACACATAAACACACTCGCACACATGCATATTCACACACTCGGATTATAATCAAGAGAAAAAGTAACATGAAATAAATTAATATAATAAAAGCTTCATGAGCCACTTAATTGTTTTTTTTTACGGCGCGCAAAACCACATCCTCTGTTAATCTCAAACCCAAAATCATTATGATTTTACGTCTATATTTTCAATTTTAAAAAAATTAGCAAGAGTTGCGTGGTATAGGGGCTTCACACACACTGACGGACGGAAATGTGCTTAGGCGCATTATTATATAGATGTTAAATGTCACTACACAGTCACTGCACAGTTAGTGCTCATGCAGTGCACAGGATTATGTTATTGAACGGGTACCTAATATTAGTAAGGGAAATAAAGGTGGCTGGGTAATGGTGGAACCCTCATAGCTGTGGCATGTGAACGCTGCATCACATTGCCACAGACTGGCATTAATCGTCTGAATAGAAAGAGCGTCTGTATAGATAAGACTTAAAGTAAGCACAGCTTTATGTGTGCAAACCATGTCATTATATGTTTTATTAAATTATCAACGTTTTCTATTTTAAATATATTTTCTCTATATATTTTAATGTTAAATCCAGTGAGCCCAGTCACGGCTGAGGTACCACTCTATACAGTTCTCATGTAGTTATTATTAATAGCAGAGGAAAGAAAATCATAATGTTTTAAATAATATGTTAAATATTCTGAAATCAATACATTCATGAAAGAAACTATGGAGTGAGAATGAGTTAAACTGGGTGAGGATGAGTTAAACTGGGTGAGGATGAGTTAAACTGGGTGAGGATGAGTTAAACTGGGTGAGGATGAGTTTGAGGATGAGTTAAACTGGGTGAGGATGAGTTAAACTGGGTGAGGATGAGTTAAACTGGGTGAGAATGAGTCAAACTGGGTCCAAATAAAAGTCCTCAACAACTGCTCTCAATGAAATATCTAAAAAATACATCAATTTCATGTGGATGTTAATGTTTGGAAATGAATTAATTCACATGTCCTCTCTATAATAATATGATGTAATAAATCTTTGAAGTAAAAGGACTAGGGTGGTCAGAATATTTAACAAAGTTAAAGAGGCTGTAATAAAACAGTACACAATTGTGTACTCATATGATATATGGCACATCTAAGGAGTTAGCATTAATTTGGATTCTTATTTTTTTTTTGGAAGTAACTACAGCATAATGGAAGTTGACACATAGTGTTTGTCATTGTTTGGCCAGCTATAGCTGGCTCTAAACTCTAATGGATTTTGTTTTTTCTTTACATTTAACACCATAAATGGTCTTGAGGATTAGGGCCACATAAGTATTTCTCTTGAAAACATGTGTAAAGTATTTATAATTTGCAATTCTCAAGAGAAGCCATAACATCGATCTCATAGATAACAAAGGATCTTGATAAGTGTATTCTAATTATTTGATCCTATGTTTTTTTCCTCTCATAGCCTGCAAAAATTCAAGTGAATTATTATTGTTATGGGAAGAAATTCAGAAAATTTAAATTTTAAGAGATAAAATTTTTAGGTTGTGGAAAAATTTAATTTGAACATTCTTTTGGCCCAGGTCATTTTACAGTGTGTAGTAAATTAATAATTTATTGATTTCTCAGCATGAACTTTAAAAACAACCTTTTTATCTAACATCCAACCTATTTTTGTTAGGGTATTGAAGATTTAGAGTTACAATATTTTCCCTGCTGAGCTCATTAGAGGTATACCATTGTTCATCATAAGTTCATTCAGGGCAGGGAAATGATTATTACAAGATTCAATTTTATGATTCTTCTGACTTTGTCATTACTAACATCAGGGGTTTCTATGACTACCATAGTGTGGTATGTGGTAGGGCAGTAGTGTAGTATGTGGTAGGGCAGTAGTGTAGTATGTGGTAGGGCAGTAGTGTAGTATGTGGTAGGGCAGTAGTGTAGTATGTGGTAGGGCAGTAGTGTGGCATGTGGTAGGGCAGTAGTGTGGTATGTGGTAGGGCATTAGTGTGGTATGTGGTAGGGCAGTAGTGTAGTATGTGGTAGGGCAGTAGTGTAGTATGTGGTAGGGAGGGTAGTGTAGTATGTGGTAGGGCAGTAGTGTAGTATGTGGTAGGGCAGTAGTGTAGTATGTGGTAGGGCAGTAGTGTAGTATGTGGTAGGGCAGTAGTGTATGTNAAGTCAGAGGCCTTCCCTGTCAGCAGCGGAGTTAAACAAGGTTGTGTACTCGCACCAACACTCTTCGCAATATTCTTCTCTGTACTTCTTCGATACGCATTCAAGGATAGCAGTGAGGGAATCTGGTTACATACCAGAGCTGATGGAGGACTTTTCAACACTGCCCGCCTCCGAGCCAAGACCAAAACGACGGATGTCCTAATTCGAGAGCTACTATTTGCGGATGATGCGGCACTAACAGCACATACAGAATCTGGTTTGCAACAACTCGTGTCAAGCTTCTCCAATGCCTGCAAAGAATTTGGTCTGCAAATCAGCTTGAAAAAGACAAACATCATGGCCCAAGACACTCGACCTCCTCCTACCATAAATATCGATAATGAAAACTTGGAGGTTGTGGACAGCTTCACCTACTTGGGATCCAAGGTCTCCAATACACTGTCCATTGAAGAAGAAATAAACAGCAGAATTGGCAAGGCAGCCGCAACAATGGCTAAACTAAATAAGCGGGTCTGGCAAAACACCAAGCTAACGGAGAAAACCAAACTGTGCGTCTATCGAGCCTGTGTCATCAGTACACTACTATATGGGAGCGAGACATGGACCACTTATACATCACAAGAGCGTAAGCTTAACAGCTTCCATTTGAGATGCTTGCGCCGCATCCTTGGTATTAAATGGCAAGAAAAAGTGCCTAATAGTGAGGTACTAACGCGTGCCAATACCCAAAGCATGTTCTCAATTCTTAGTGAAAGACGCCTGAGGTGGCTAGGACATGTCAAAAGAATGAGCCCCGGCCGCATCCCGAAGGACCTCCTATATGGTGAACTTGCTTCAGGAAAGAGGAAAACAGGTCGCCCACGCTTGCGATTTAAAGATGTCTGTCAAAGGGACATGAAAGCAGCCAAAATACATACAAGTGACTGGGAGTGTAAGGCAGAAGACCGATCTACGTGGCGCACAGTTGTCAAAGAGGGCGTCATAGTAGCCGAGGAGCGAAGAATGGAGGAGGCTGCAGACAGAAGAGCTAGGAGAAAGGCCAAAACATTTGGAAGCACAGAACTCGTGTGTAAAAACTGTGGCAAAGACTGACACTCAAGGATAGGACTGCACAGCCACTGGAGAAAATGCAACCCAACCCAACGGTGATGCACCATCGTCTCGCGAGACGGAAGGATGCCGAATCATTAAAAATTTAATCGATTATACTTATTTTAATCGATAAAAATTCGATTAAAATTTAACAAAATAGCTATATTTTTTTTCAATTTATTTTAATTAATAATTAATGATAAATAATCCTACATTTTTTTGTATCTACAAACTTTTCCCACGTATTATAATAAATTTACTTAGACGTGCAGAAGTAAACAAACATGGCGACCAATTAATGTTTCACTTTAAAAAAAAAAAAAATAAAAAATAAAAAAAAAATTCGATTTCCTGTTTTCGTTATTCCCTTTGAGGTTTTTCCAGTTGTATCTTTATATGTGTTAAAATTAATAAATTATTTTTTTAAAAACAGATTAATCGTTTTTTTTAAAAATCGTTACTAGCCCTAATTTAAACATTTACTTTTTTAATGCTGAAGTTTATTGTCTTATGTCGCCGAATCGTAATCGTAAACACTACAGATATTTCTTCTATTCTGAAAATTACTTAAAATTACTTTTTAAAAATAAAAATCCATCGTATTTGTCTGTAGCTTACTGGTCCATGTTTAGAAATCAACAACAACTCTTCTTTTGATTTTGCAAAAGCAAATAAAAATAAAAACAAAAAAAACCGAACACGCTTCACACTCCTCTTGTATTATAAATAAGCACAATGTTCTTTTCATTGTTGCTTTCGGGAGAGAATCAATCACCCCCCCCCCTCTCTTTGTTGTATTCCCTTGAAAGGAAGAACTTTTGCACCGAACGTCATCAACGGGGCAAGGGAGATAATTAAAGTTTAAGTCACACAATGAATAATCATAGTCTGATCACCGAGCGAGGAGATAACCCCCCCTACCCTCCCTCCCCTAACTCTTTTTGTGCTCCCCCCTCTTGTGACGTCGCCCTGTCGGACAAATAGCGCACGTGGTCGACATGTGGGAAGGGAAGCAGAAGTCGGCAACATTGATTCAAGTGGAGGGGGGGACAGAGGATTATGTTCGTCCCCTGATTGTTTGAATTGAACAAATTATCCCCCCTTCCCATGGTTGCCGGGCTGAATAAACGATACCCTCCTTTAACGGCCTCAAGTGTTCAAATTGGTACCGTTGGGTAACCCTCAAATTAACTCTTCATGAAATGGAGGGAAAAAAATCACCTCACATGGAAAGGGGGGAAAAACCCCAACAACTGGCTACTGTGTTAAAGGCAGCTGTGTTAACTTAACGAAACAAAACAAAAGTAGCATTTTTTCATCTCCTAAACATAGGACAAATGAGCTGGTAGTTATAAGAAATTAAAATGATGCATCAAGTAAAATGATTTAATAAAAATAAAAAAAAACGCATTTATAAAGCATAGGAAATAGTTGTTTGTTTTTTTTAAATAGAAAAACGAAGACCGCAAGGAATCACTACTGGGGTGCGGGGATGCGGACCCCACCAGGTTAACCATCACAAGGTATGACACCAAAATGTTAAGTTCTCAGCTTCCCCGTTAAAATTTGGCACTCACTTTTTGGAGGAGGTCTGGGGGGGGACGGTGTGAGGGGGTGACACAATGAGGCTACCGCACTGGGTGACAGTGGTGAAACCAACCCTGGTGACGCCTCTGAAACCAAACCTGGCGACGCCTCTGAAACCAACCCTGGCAACGCCTCTGAAACCAACCCTAGTGACGCCTCTGAAACCAGCCCTAGTGACGCCTCTGAAACCAACCCTAGTGACGCCTCTGAAACCAAGCAAGTTGCAAGTCCTGAAATGGAACCCACAGGGTAAACGGGAACGAGGCCGTCCAAGAAACACTTGGCGCCGAGAATTGGAGGCAGACTTCAAGAGAATCAGCCATGAATGGAAGATCCTGGAGAAACTGGCGCAGGATTGAGATGCCTGGAGGTATCTTGTAGGTGGCCTATGTCCTAGGAGGAACAGCAGACGCCGACGATGATCGGTGGATGTCCCTCGTGGACGAGAAGGTTCTCAACATCTGAAGATTGACGTTGAGGCGATTAGAAGCAAAAATCGTACAGATTTAGATGATATCAAACTTATAGAATGTTCTGATGGGGTTGAAGTTGTTTTGAGTTTTAGACTCTCCTGTTGGTCCTACAATTATCCAGAAGACAAGACGTAACAAATATTATAACGCTAAAATAATTCATGAGCAAAGCTCTTCTGTCCCAGTGGCGGATTTAGATATAGGGCAGAGGGGGGGGCGGGTCGCCCCCCCCCCGCGCTCCAGTTGGGTCTAAAATGGCGCCCCCCTGAGACGCCCTCATGAACACTAAAAAGGTGTAACCAGAGAAAAAAAAAAGAATGCTAAACACGAAAAATTTAATTAACACTAAACTGCAATACGACAATATTGGCTTGCTAAATATCGTATTTCAAAACTGTAATATCTGGTTTGGTCTATCTTATCTTATCTTAGATATACAGACGCTCCTTCTATGCAGAAGATAATTGCGTCCACAGACCATGAGAGATGATCTGTTGGCAAGTGATGCAGCGGTCACAGGCCACGGCTATAGGGGTTCCACGCATTACCCCAGCCGCCTAACTATTGTCTAGTTAGGTACCCATTCGGAGCTGGGTGACTCGGGGACTACTCAGGCCCCAGGAACAAATCCTCACCTTCGTGTGGATTCGAACCCGTGACCATCGGTATGACAATCGAGAGCGCTACCTCTCGACCACCTGGTCAGTCAGGAGCGTCGCTAAGTGGAAAAGAATAGAGAAATATTGAAACGAATGATAAACGTGACGTTTTTCTTGATTTCTAGCAAAACAAGGTTTGCTATTCAGAGTACACATAGAAAATTCTTGTTTTAGACTTGAGTGATGTTAGTTGTAGAAATACTTGAAATATTTGTTAAATCACAAGTTTATTAGCCAACTATGATTCAACTTTGGAGAGTCATCTAGAGTTTAAAAGAAAAATGAAATTTATTTAAATCATGATGTGCAGATTGATTTAATTCAATCATTTGCATCTGAATTATCGGCAGTAATTGATAATGAACATGTATTTTCTGTACTTATCGATTAGACGGACCATTGATATATTTGAAATTGATAAGATGTCATTTTACGTTCAGTTTCAAAATCAGGACATGTTGTGGAACTACATATTACAAAAGCGAGACATTGATATCACAATCTGAGGAGGAAAGGCATATGTTGGCTCATCTGTGATGTCTTGAACTAAGAGTGGCCTTCAAACCTTCATACAATGCCATCTATGTTCATTGTTGTACTCATGTTTTGAATTTGGTCACTATCAAACAGTGATGTATACAGTTGTTTTTGGCACAGCTGAAAGGTATTCTTTACGTCTAGTTTACAACGTCTACATACTCTTTTAAAAAATCGAAAATCTCAATATGAATCAACAGTAGATACTCTGAAATGACTTTTTGATACAAGATGGGCAAGCCGTAGGCCGTAAGCATGCAGTTGATGCAGTTATTGGATCATTCTCTGCTATTCTAGCCACTCTAGAAGATATAATTTCAAGGCCATCGACATAACATAAAGGAAGTGTCAGAGCAGAAGCAATGGGACTATCTGCTTTAATAACAAAATATTCGTTTGTTTTTTCTGATGCTATTTGTAAAAAAGTTAGTTGATATTTTCATGTTATCAAACCACTTGCAGCTCAAGAGTATTGACATTGCAATTGCAAAACGATTGATGTTGGAAGAAATACGTTTGTTGAAATGAGAAGCGATCAAGCTTTTTAAAATTCTGAAAGTAGATGTCTAATAATTTATTAACGAAAATTGTTCCAAACTAGATGTTAAAAACAAAATTTAAAGAAACGCGAATTGCAGAAAATAAAAATATGGCATGCCAACTTTGTAGAGATAAAAGGGCTAATGATCCAACTAACAGTTTTAAATCTGAAACGTACTTCACTATCTTGTATACACTACTAAAATAAATAGATGATCAATTTAATTACTTTAGGGGCACAGCTATTTATTTCTATTGTATTGAGCCATCACAAATGTTGGAAGAAAATACAGATCCTCTTCGAAGTGTATGCAAAATTTACAAACACATTAACCTAGAAGAAGCATTCTTGAATATTATACCTTTAAAAATGTGCATGCATCACAACGTCCATCACTATCCAGTGAGCTACAACTTAAAGAGTTTCTACCATTCTTGATTGAAAAATAAATGGCACCAGGTCTCTCTTGTTTGTCAATATTCTATAAACATTTACTTGAATCTTTCTGTTATCAATGATTGAAAATCATCAAAAATTATTTGCGCTCAACAATGACAAGCGAACGTCTGTCTGGATTGGCAATAATTTCAAATGAAAGTGATCTAGGTGAGAACGTTGACTTTGAATCAACGATAAATCGTTTCGCTTCACGTAGAAAGGAATTTAAATATGGCTCAGGGCTCTATATAAATTCGCATAAACTAAGTTTCTTTCTTAGATCAATAAATATACTATTGAAATAAGTATACGTCACTATTTTGAAAACATATCTGTTTATATTGTTTCTTCTGTTTGACTTGTTTGTTAATTTGGAAAATTTTCTAAATTAGTCGGCTAATAATTAGTATTGAAAACGGCTGCGGATATTAACGATTAATTTCTCGACTAATCCTTAAAAATTTTAAGGATTAAATTATTTTTAACAATTAATCAACCCATCACTTAAAAATAATTTGAAGTAAAAAAGTCAACAAATTTAAAAAAAAAAAAAATGCGGCTGATAAATAATTTCCTGAAGATTACACGAACATTTTGGTAATGGCAGTAATGGAGTTTGACTCTGAAACAGAAACGACGACAGCTCTTCTGATGAATTACTGCGTTACAAAATGGAGATGGAAGTTCTTGAATCCATTAATCCTGTACATTGGTGGAAAATCAATGAACACCGATATCCGATAAGGTCATTCCTTGCCAAGACCGTTTTGAGCATACCAGTTTAAGTTTTCTCAGTTCCATGTGAATGATTGTTCAGCTAGAGCTCGGCTGGTTATATTGTCAATTAGATCCGCTCATCACTTGAACCAATTAATGTCAACACACCTGTCTTTTTGCGTAGTTGGTGAAAAGTAGATATGTAAAGGAGACATGCCAGTGTTATTTAGATTTTCAACAAGAACGTGAAATGAGTGTTACTTATGACATCATAAATTAAAATTTTTGGCTTTAATCGAAATTAACGATTAATTAATCGTTAATTTTTCAAAAGTTAACAATTAAATTTAAATTAATCGTTAACAGCCCTAGTATTTACCCAATGCTCTGATATTAGTAAAATTTTGCGGCGCCCCCTAAAATTCTCCTGGCCCCCCCACGCAGACAAAGCTAAATCCGCCACTG
>MUZC01001659.1:854380-865875 GCA_002072015.1 Radix auricularia
TTTTTTGTGCAGTTTTCTTATAAAAGCGCCATCTATGACGCATACCGCTTAATTTTGCAAACAAATAGTTACTTTTTTGAGCGATATAAATTTTTTAAAACTGTTCTGCGTTATTTATAACAACCATTATGTAATCAAACCAATGTAGCACGAATCCGTTAATTGAAACTCAAAATTGAGATTGTTTTAATGGTTTTCAGCCTTCAAAAGAAAAGGGGCAGTTTTCAGAAAAGGGTGGGTTTATTTTAAATGCCCACAAATGCCGCCCTTTGAATGAGTGCCGCCCGGGGCGGACCGCCCCCTCCAGCCCCCCTAGCTACGCCACTGAAGCGTACTATACTGTTGTTTTTTTTGCATGAATTAAAAAGGTACATTTATCTTAAAGCAGGTCAAATACAATTGCCTATCATAAAAGCATAGTGTCTGCAATTCTATACCAGCAATCCCAAGACTCTGGCACACCAGTTAAGACTGCACCATCGTGGTAGTGTAATTAACAACTTTCCGAATTCCCATTATTCCAAATAGTAGAATTAAAGATTTTCAATTTTATATAGTTTATATGAGTAAAAAAAACAACACTATATTTGGGCACCAGGTTCCCAATAAGTGTTATAAATTTTTTTTTTCGCCTTTTACCATCACAGAAGGGTACTCAACAACTTTGGAAAATTTCATACTTCTACCTACTCGGACATAGGAGAATTAGGGGTTTTTAAATTTTATAAACGTTGGCCCCACATGAGCAGGAGTTTTAAAATTTTTCTTTGTTAATTTTCATCGTTAGTGCCTCCTCAACAAATTTCCAAACTTTTATGCTTCTACTTCTACCATCACCGAAAATTAGAGAATACGTGATGAGTCTGTTTTTATATCAGAACAAATACATTTGGGCCCCGGCCCCCAGGGGAGTGATTTCTTTTTACTCCTCTTACCAATGCGGATATGTATTGCTCAACTTCCCAAAGTATCATGCTTCTACCTAAACGGGACTTAAGATAATTAGTAATTTTCACTTTTTATATCGCTCATATAAAGAAGAAAACTACATTCGGCCCCGGCCCCCTTAGAGAGATAATTTAAATATGTTTTCACCTGTTACCATTGGAGATGTGAAATACAGCTCATTTAAGGTGAAAAAAAAATACATTTGGGAACACCAGCCCCACCCTGAGTGAGAATTTTAAAAGATTTTTTCTCCATTTTTGTTGAGAGAGTGTGCTCAATAACTTCCAAAAGTTTCATTTTTTAAGTATACGGTAAATTTGAGAATTAGAGATAAGACGGTTTTTAATATAAGAAAAACTAAATTTGGGCCCATAGCCCCCAAGAGTGGGATTTTTTTTTTTCAAATTAGCGTCGGTAGAGTGTAATTAACAACTTGCCAAACTTTCATGCTTCTACCTACACGGGAAATAGGAGAATTGGTGATTTTCAATTTTTATATAGCTCATATAGGGAAAAAAACATTTGGGCCCCTGGACCCCAGTAAGTGATAATTTAAATATATTTTTGCCTGTTACCATTGCAGGAGTGTACTCAACAATTTCCTAAAATTTCATGCTTCTGCTTACTCGGGAAATTGGAGAATTAGTTATTTTCAATTTTATATACCTCAAATAACGGGGGGGGGGGGGGACGACATTTTTGGGCCCCCGGCCCCATGAGTGGGAATTTATGGAACGATAGCCCTTATTGTCGGGAGAGTATGCTCAAAATTTCCAAAAGTTACATGATTTTACCTACACGGTAAATTTGAGAATTAGTGAAGAGTGAGTTTTTAATATAAGAAAAAACTACATTTGGGCCCCCGGTCCCCACTGAGTGGGAAGTTTAAAATTCTATTTTGCAAATTTGCGTTAGGAGAGTGTACTTAACAACTTCCCAAAGTTTCATTTTTCTACCTACACGGGAAATAGTCGAATAGGGGATTTTCAGTATTTATATAGCATATATTAGAAAAAAAAAAAATTAAAAAAAAGAACTACATTTGGGCCCCGGGCTCCCAGTAAGGGATAATTTAAATATTTTTTCACCTGTTACCACTACGGGGTTTGTACTCAACAATTTCCGAAGAGTACTAACTTCCACCTAATCAGAATCCTGATCTTTCATGAGACGTGATTGTATTTCCATGTCTACATTTTGTTAATATAGCCCACTTAAGAAAAAGTACATCTGGGCCCCCGGCACCACATAAGTGAGAATTTTATTTATTTTTTTGCCATAATTGCCAGGAGAGTAATTTTCAAAAGTTTCATGTTTTTACGACACGGTACATTGGAGAATTAGTGATGAGTTTGTTTCTAATAAAAGAAAAAAAAAACATTTGCGCCCCCGGCCCCCAATGAGTGGGAAGTTTGAAATTCTTTTTCGCAAATTAGCGTTAGGAGAGTGTACTTAACAACTTCCCAAAGTTTCATTCTTCTACATACACGGGAAATAGTAGAATGGGTGATTTTCAGTATTAATATAGCGAATAAAAGTAAAAAAAACAACACTACATTTGAGGCCCCCGGCTCCCCATGAGTGGGAAGTTAAAAATTGTTTATCGCAAAATATCGTCGGGGTAGCGTACTTAACAACTTGCCAAAGTTTCATGCTTCTATCTATCCGTAAAATAGGATATTTAGTGATTTTTAGTTTTTATATATAGTTCATATAAGAGAAAAAACTAAATTTGGGCCCCCAGCCCCCAGAAGGAAGTAATTTAAATATATTGTTGCCTGTTACCATTGCAGAAGTATACTCAACTATTTCCTAAAATTTTATGCTTCTGCCTCCTCGAGAAATAGACAAATTGTTGATTTTCATTTTTTATATAGCCCAAATAAGGAAAAAAAGTTGTTGGGCCCCCGGCGCCCATGAGTAAGAATTTATGGAACGAAACCTATTTAAGAACCTTCCCCATATAATTATGTGTACGTTTAACAAATTTCACTGTAGTGGGTTGTCAGGATCTTGAGTTATTAGGGAACAGACAGACAGACAGACAGACAGACATACAGACAGACAGACAGACAGACAGACAGACAGACAGACAGACAGACAGACGGACAACAAATGCGTCTTATATATATAAGATATATAGATATATATTTAGGGCTTCGGAAATTACCGATTAATTTCTCGAATAGTCGGTAAAAATTTTATCGATTAAAATTGTTTTAATCGATAAAATAGTGATTTAATTGAAGAGGTTCTTTTAAATAATTTTTCCGATTTACCAATCAATTATTAATTACTAATTATTAATAATAGTTTGCTTTTTTACGTAAAAACTTCTCGATTAAGAAAAAAGATTTTTAAAGTGTAACCTTTAAAATAAACTCTTATATTTAAATTTAAAAAAAAATCAATTGCCTGTTATTGTTACTTCCCATGAAATTATCAGTCTAATGACGTCATACATCTTATTTTTAGCTTAATCAAAATTATCGATTAATTATTCGATAATTTTTCAAAAGTTAACGATTAAATTTAAATTAATCGATAACAGCCCTAATATATATATATATACTTTTTTACGAACTAACATCTACATTATTTTTTAAAAAAAAGATTTTAAATGGTGAACTTTAAAAATAAGCTCTTTATATAAGGAATATGATATAAAAATTAATCATTGTTTTACCTAATTAACAATAACAAAATTTTAATTCATTGACATTATATTGAACTACTTATATTTAAATTTTAAAAAAATGTTAATTCCTGTTTTTTTTTGTTGTTGTTGAAATTTTCAGTTTAATGACGTCATACATATTATTTTTAGCTTAATCAAAATTATCGATTAATTATTCGGTAATTTTTCAAAAGTTAACGATTAAAACTAAATTAATCGATAACAGCCCTAAAGTATATGCACAAACACACACACACACACAAACACACACACACACACACNCCCTGGTTATCCCCCCACCTCCTCCTTCCACTTGGGTACCATTTTGTTTTCTTGCACTACATAACGCGTGTTTTGCTGCCCCCCTTGTCATGCTTTCCTCTCACCAGGTGGCGCTGCGATCGAGGCTTGCGTCTCAATAAAAACATGGCCGCCAAGGGTAGGTTGAATGGTGGCATTCTTATAACGATGGTTGGGTGGGGGTTGGGTTTGGGGGGGGGGTGCCACAGAGACGAGCATTAGGATTGACTCACGTTCAGTGCAAGAACAACTACGTGTTTTTGAGTCACACAAAACGTGTGTTTCAGTCACACACAACTACGTGTGTTTGAGTCACATACAACTACGTGTGTTTGAGTCACACACACTTACATGATTATTAAGTTTGTAATTTGCAGCATGCTGAAAATTAAAGGATTCTTAACCAATTCTCGCATCACGTGACATCGTGCGCATGCGTACTCAAAATCAAAGTCACTAATTCATTTCTGAACATATTTTATCCTTCTATAAAATTTTAAAATGCATTTTATTCGATGTGATCTACTACGGCTAAAGTCAACATTACCCAAGTGGCACATCTTTGCCTGATGTCACTATTGTTACCCAAGTGGCACATCTTTGCCCGATGTCACTATTGTTACCCAAGTGGCACATCTTTGCCTGATGGCACTATTGTTACCCAAGTGGCACATCTTTGCCTGATGTTACTACATATTAATGCCCAAAGACTCAAGGGTATTATCCGTTTTACTTTATTTAATTTTTTAGTTTAATTTTCGTGTACAATTTAATTGCATTTCCAGACAGATCTTTTCTTGCTACATGTTTTATTTTCATCATTGTCATCATTGTCTCCGGCGCCGCAGCCCTTGTAGGACCCTGGCCTGATAGGTGACGTTATACAAGTCACACTGGTTATCTGCCCTCCACCTGCATAGTAACTGGAAAAGACGTAAACAGGGTAAGGGTTAGCCTGAGAGGACGTAACAAAACAGCGAACGTTTCGGCAAAGAGCCTTCCTCAACTTACAAACAATACAAAAATAAAACGAATGTAAAAAACTAAAAGTTAAAACTTAGCTGCGGTGAAATCCAAAGAGTCAATGAAAGTAAAGCAGGGGGAGAGCAGTGCGAGCCTATATTGAAAAAGAGAGAGTGGGTGGGGCAAAACGACTAGGTGGTCGAAGCAAGCATTTTGCATTACGATCCTCAAAACTTAGCTTATACTTTATATATTTTTTTTTACATTTTCTTTTCTGTCACATCCCATGCACTGCTTCTGGTGCACTTGCTTCAAGAGAGTGCAATCCAGAGGTCTTGTGTGTGTGTGTCTATGTACGGGAAATTTTTGAAGGGACCGTGCGCAGGAAAGCATTCGCCTTGTTTTTGTCGCAGATACATATTTATAAGTCAGTTCTCTCAAACAATGCGGTGCCGATCCATCTATACACCCGTGTGTCAGTGACCTGTTATTGTGGTCTAATCGTTCAGGTACCGGAAGCCGGTGGATGTCTCTAAGAGCCGGTTTCATGTGGTCTGACTTCCTCAACCCCCCCCCCCCATCTCCAACATGGTGCGCGCTGCGGTGTTTTATACCTTCGCGATTGTCTGCACTTGAACGCCGCATGCAGCTGTGGGTCCTACAGTTACAAACAAGAACTCGTAGAATACGTTGAACTTAAATTGAGAAACTTTCCCACATCGTCATCCATCACACGTTTCATTGTCTGGGAACGTAGAAAGAGTAGAGTGTGTGTGTTTTAGTGTTTTTGGTGTTTTTTTTTTTTTTGGAGGGGGGTGTGGGGGATGCGGTGAGGGGGTATTTCCTTTCCAGCCAGCACCAAAAAAGACGAGAAATGTTAGAATCCAAGAAAATAAAGATGTCCCGTAATTACGTTTATTCAAGAATGCGAGGTGAAAGGTCATTAAAGGAAAAATGCAGGAGAAATCTCCAGCCTGTAAAGTTAACATTCGTAGGTCTTTAGCGACTTAAACAACGAACGGTATCGAATATATACTACCGAATATCGAACAACCCCGATACAAAGATTCCGCAATGTTACGATCCGTCTTCTAGGAAAAGTAACACAGCACGGGGTCCTCTGAAATACCCCCAGGCATCTTTTTTTTTTTTACCCGCGCGGCCAAGGAAGAAAGCATGTTTTGCACGTCTTCACATCGTCCGACATGTCAGTGACGTATTATGATAAGACATCTGGGCGATCGCCCACGCCGTTCAGCTGAATCGGACCAGGTCTTTTAATCGTGGAGGTATCAACACGAGCCAATTCTCAGACTCGCTCTAATGCAAGAGGTCGAACATTCTTGTCGATTCCGGGTAAAAGAGGTCTCGGGGAATTCTCAACTCTTGTTTTTTTTTTTTTCTCAGAATTTAAACCATTTCTCTTTAGGATGGGCATTGCGGGAAGGGCCGCTGTTTGTGAGAGTTAGGGAGGATTGCGGCGAGGATCTTGTTGGAAGTTTTTTTGGCTTTCAGAATAAAACGCCGCGCAAATAAACAACTCTCTGGTTAGGGTCGACTGAGGCGAAAAATGTGATCATACTAAGATGGTGGTGGGTGGGGGTGGGGGTAAGAAAATAACGTTTTAGAATGAATGCCACGCTGGTCAGTTTTCTCACGTTGAGGTACTTCATCTGGAGGTTTTAGTCCCTGCAGGTGTCCGATCTACGGCAGAGGATTATCGTGTGACCCTTTCATTGTGCTCAAAGGCAGCAAGCATGTTCACATGGTTCTCAAACATGTTCACGAGGTTCTCAAACATGTTCACATGGTTCTCAAACATGTTCACGTGGTTCTCAAACATGCTAACATGGTTCTCAAACATGTTCACGTGGTTCTCAAACATGTTCACGTGGTTCTCAAACATGCTCACATGGTTCTCAAACATGTTCCCGTGGTTCTCAAACATGCTCATATGGGTCTCAAACATGTTCACGTGGTTCTCAAACATGTTCACATGATTCTCAAACATGTTCACATGGTTCTCAAACATGTTCACATGGTTCTCAAACATGTTCACGAGGTTCTCAAACATGTTCACATTGTTCTCAAACATGCTCACATGGTTCTCAAACATGCTCACATGGGTCTCAAACATGCTCACGTGGTTCTCAAACATGTTCACATGGTTCTCAAACATGTTCACATGGTTCTCAAACATGTTCACGAGGTTCTCAAACATGTTCACGTGGTTCTCAAACATGTTCCCGTGGCTCTCAAACATGTTTATATGGTTCTCAAACATGTTCACATGGTTCTCAAACATGTTCATATGGTTCTCAAACATGTTCACATGGTTCTCCATCTCGTTCTCAGTGGCATGGGACGGAAAGCTGGAGCAAATAAGAATGGGAGTATTAACATTATAAAGCATGTAATGCCAGTATATTAACATTATAAAGCATGTAATTCCAGTATTAACATTATGAAGTTTGTAATGCCAGTATTAACATTATAAAGTTTGTAATGCCAGTATTAACATTATAAAGTTTGTAATTCCAGTATTAACATTATTAAGTATGTAATTCCAGTATTAACATTATAAAGTATGTAATGCCAGTATTAACATTATAAAGTATGTAATGCCAGTATTAACATTATAAAGTATGTACAGCTAGTATTAACATTATAAAGTATATAATTCCAGCATTAACATTATTAAGTATGTAATTCCAGTATTAACGTTATAAAGTATGTAATGCCAGTATTAACATTATAAAGTATGTAATGCCAGTATTAACATTATAAAGTATGTAATGCCAGTATTAACATTTCAAAGTATAGAATGCCAGTATTAATTTTATGAAATATGGAATGCCGTATCCATTCTATAACATTTGGAATGCCAGTAATAATGTTATAATGTATGTGAAGTTCGTATTAATTTTCCATGTTTTCCCAGTGCAGTGTACACTATCCATTGTACACGTTCCTGTGTACTCTGTACAATGTCCAAGGTACTCTGTCTCATGCACTCTCGCTAGTCCACTGAAACAAGAAGATAAAACAAATCTCCAAACGTGTGAATTGTGACGTCATAGGCCTTTCGTTGTTACTTGCTAACGGTAAACCATGCAGCAGCCAGCGAACATTCAAAGTTTCAGTAAAAAAAAACTTGTTATTTACAATATACGATAAACAAAAATTGGCACCCGGTGACTGTGGGTGTGGGAAGGGAGGCGGAGGGAGGGCATTGGTGGACACGAGAGATGACGGTGTGTGTGTGTGGGGGGGGGNGGTGGATTAGGAGACAGGGGACAGCATTGCTAGTGGTAAATTTGGCGGTAAATGTGCGCCAACCAACACTTTTATCTTTAACAAAAAAAAGATTTTAAAAAAAAATACGGAGAATTTTTAAGAGAGCCTCCAACTACGTTACAACTCCCGTCCCCTTCGTTCCCCGCCAACCCCCCTCCAACTGTTCAGGAAGATGACCCGGAATAAGATCGCCTTCATGAGGTTAATGTGCGATGGTCTCGGCGACCCTGCGAGATCAAAGGTCTCGATGTATTGACCTTGGGAGGTCAGAATCTTGAGTAATTCCATGGAGCCGGCTATTACAGCTTCAGTTCACTGCGGTGATTCCTTAAAGCAAGCCGTCGATTTTCAACTCATGGATTGTGACTCATTGCTCATAGTTATAGACACTAGGGTTGGTGTCACCCGGGGCGGTAGCTAATGGAGTCACCCCCTCACGACTTAACCCTTAAAAATCATCCGAGTTTTCTAGCGTAAAATAACGGGAATATACATAATTTTACATTTTGGTGTCACCCCCCCCCCGATGGTGTCACCCGAGGCGGTCTGCCCCCACCGCATCTCCCTAGTGATGCCACTGGTTATAGGTTTTAGCTCTTAATGGATTTAATTTTATATTACTTTTGTTTATTATGTTGTACGAGGGTGTCTAGGCTAGAGGATCATGAGCTATGTCAAATGTATTTATTGAGTTGTACGAGGGTGTCTAGGCTAGAGGATCATGAACTATGTCAAATGTGTTTATTGAGTTGTACGAGGGTGTCTAGGCTAAAGGATCATGAACTATGTCAAATATCAAATGTCAAATGTATTTGTTGTCAACAGGGTTCCGGAACACAAATAATCCGATTTTCATTGTCATTTTAAAAAAAAGAGTTTTCTTTCTGGCAACAGAACAAAAAGAAACCCAAAAACAAACAAACTAACAAAACAAACAACAAACAAATTAAACAGAGCCACCAAATAATCTCGTTTTTACGAACGCGCTACATTAAAAAAAATCATGTTAAGCCTGGTCCCTTTTTGGAGTCAGGACGTGTTAGCGCATTTTCGTATTATGTATCAGTACTTATGTTAGATATCAGCATTATGTAGTTATCAGTAATTGTGTTTAGATTTTAGACATATTTTTAAACAATTTTCTTGTGTAATGAATATACCTGAATTTTTTTTAATTTAAAAGTCATTTCTTTACATTTTAATTTTTTTTATTTTCTCTTTAATCTAACTACAAGTGGTTTGTGGTCACTGAAATAGAACTCATAAATGAAACATTCTAAATTGTAATCAGCTAATCGCCCAAATACTCCGTCAATTGTTGTTTTATAGATCGTGGTTGCCAATCTTGTTGAAATTAGTTGAATGTTGAAGCTTGTTTCGAAAAAGTTTTCAATTTCTGCCCCTGGGCCGCTAAGATCTTGATTGAAGTCACCACAAATGATGATGTAAAACTCTCTAAACTTTTACACATATTCTAATGACGTCAACAAAAAAAAACCTAATACTTTTGCACTATTTCGCACCACTAATCAATAACTTTAACACCAAACACACCACCGTGCGCAACTCACAAGTTCCATTAAGTTACAATGACTTAAAGTCCAAACACACCACCGTGCGCAACTCACAAGTTCCATTAAGTTACAATGACTTAAAGTCTTACGGAACTTCCAGGAGCTCTACTGCCACTACAAGAGGTCGGATCGAGTAACTGAGTGTTGATGCACAAATGGCAGGTCAGGACCTACAAAAAACATATATACATCATGGGTCTAGGACTTATTGATGCTGAGATCTAGGGTGATGACAGACGGACGGACAGACGGACAAAACGGATACAATAGCGCATTCCACTTCTCGAAAATGCGCTAAAAATCCTCTAAGCCCACCACATACGAACAAAGATCTGATTTAGCTTAACACCAAACAATTGTCTTCTTAGTTTTCTTCGACATTGTCTTCCGTGAAAGAAATTAAAAGGAATATCTCTGGAAATAAAGACATCCGCAAGAATAAGCAATTAAAATAAAATCAACCTTTCTTTGATGACATTTGCTATTAGATATTTTCTACTTAGGAAGTCAAAAGAGAATTGTTTTTTTTCAAAGTTGAAAAATAAATGCTTCTTATTCCTGATTCATAAAAAGATGTGTTTTTAAAATAGTTCATTTAATTTTTTTTAAAAATAGTTAATGTGGTTGGATTTTTATTTAATATTTAAAGAATCTAAACAAATCATTGAACAAGTTGATTTATGCAGAGAAGCAACGCAAATACGCGTTTTCTTTGGTCAAGAAATAAGCCCTGGTAACGGAATTTCACATTGATTTTTAAGCTAGACGCCGGACCCTAGAAATCCGAGGGTCGACCAAAGTCGCCCTTTCCCGTGGCTCTGTACAAGAATGTGCACGGCCGGATTAGGTGAATGGCGGGACTTAGCTGGACCAGGGATAATTCCTGGTACAAAAAGTAGGCTGATAGAGACGAAATAGCCTTAGACGGACCATTATAATAATTTGTACTCAAGGAATTTGATTTTTCTTCCCCTCCCCCCCGTCCCGGCTTAGAAGCGGCCTATTTCCCCCCTAGTCCCTAGCAGCGGTTGCACATCGGATTTTCCCGTTCTTTCGCCGGAGTGAATTTTGAAGGCGCGCATGAATGACCGAACAAACGCATGAATGCGATATGAGGGCAGCAATCGCGGCTGACATCTCTGGAGGTTGATTATGGAGTGGAGAGGTGCAAGGCCAGGAGGCGCTCATTGTCTACCTGTCTCGTTAGGGGGTGGATGGGGGAGTGGACGGTCCCATTGTGCGCCACAGACCAGTGGTCGACGAGTGCTCATCATTATGCTGGTCATTGTTGGGGCGCCCCCTCTTTTCCTCGGGCGGCGGCCATTGTTGAGTGCTGATGGGGACGGGGGCAGTGAGTGGTTGAAGGGACTCGACCATTGAGTGGACAAAATAAGGGAGGCAGCGTGTCCGAACAGGGCCGGACTTTTGTCGCGTCCGATTGTGCCGTTGTCCGGGGCTGGCGGAGCGCGATCTCTACATCATTAACGGTGACGCCTGCCACCGGATTAGCAGATTAGGACATTCTGATATGTGGGGTGTGTGTGTGGGGTGTGTGTGTGGTGTGTGTGTGTGGGTGTGGGTGTGAATGTGGGGGGACATTCTGATATGTGGGGTGTGTGAGGTGTGTGTGTGTGTGGGGTGTGTGTGTGTGGGTGTGTGTGTGGGGGACATTCTGATATGTGGGGTGTGTGTGTGGGGTGTGTGTGTGGGGAGTGTGTGTGTGTGTGGGGTGTGTG
>MUZC01001659.1:902877-931396 GCA_002072015.1 Radix auricularia
TGGGTGGGGGTAGGGGAAAATGCCTGTGGGAAAAGACCATCCCGTTTAGCCGTTTATCCCCGGGGTTAAGATGGGTTTATCTCGTCCCTCACGGGAAGCTCGGCATCTTCAGATTCCCGCCCTCGCTCGAATGACCCCGGAGATTTACCGCCACTTAGCCGCGTCCCGAGTGACGCGTTTTCGTCGCGTGATGTCATCAAAACCTGAGCACTTGTGACGTACTCACCGTAAATCGCCGAGCCCCGTGGAACGCCGTGCGAAGATTTCTCTACGAGCGGGGGAGGCTTGGTGGACAGCGGTCCTAATTGAGTGAGACTCGGTCAAACTGTCGGCTAAATTTTATTTTATACACGTAGGTGATGGGAGTGCGGGTAGGTGATGGGTGTGCGGGTAAGTGATGGGAGTGCGGGGTAGGAACAGTCAGGAAGGGCTGGTGTATGTTTGGTGTTTTTTTAGGGTTTCGGTTGGGGCGTGATAAATTGTTAGAACCCCCCCCCCCGAAAAAACAAACAAACAAACAAACAAACAAATGTGCAATTACCGCTTTACAGTTTTGGTTATAAGCGCATTCTGGTCTGTTACAGGCCCTCCTTTTCTGTGACGCGCGCCCGGCTGACGCACCGATGGTCACTGGTTGGAATCTCCGTAAAGACAGGGATTCTTTTATCCTCCCCAGGGCCAAGGGTGTCCCTGAATCCACCCAGCTCCGAATGGGTACCTGCCACTAGTTAGTGTGTCCCTGAATCCACCCAGCTCCGAATGGATACCTGCCACTAGTTAGTGTGTCCCTGAATCCACCCAGCTCCGAATGGGTACCTGTCACTAGTTAGTGTGTCCCTGAATCCACCCAGCTCCGAATGGGTACCTGGGCCAAGGGTGTCCCTGAATCCACCCAGCTCCGAATGGGTACCTGCCACTAGTTAGTGTGTCCCTGAATCCAACCAGCTCAGAATGGGTACCTGGGCCAAGGGTGTCACCTGAATCCACCCAGCTCCGAATGGGTACCTGCCACTAGTTAGGGAAACAAAGGCGGCATGGAATGATATTGAAACCTCATAATCATCGCCTGAAAACGCCGTGTCACTTGCCAACAGACCGGCATGGTCGGGGCGCAATACTCTAATATTATTATCTACTTTTGTAGACCAGAAACATGTTTTTTAAAAAAAAAAAACTTATTATAATAATCAATAAATAATCATTGATTCGTAGATCGTTCGACAACATTATATTTATAAGGAAATACCAAATAATGTTCCAATTCCAAGTACAAAAATAGATGACTTTTTTTTATTGTTTATCAACTTGGATATTGATTACAAAGGCAGATGAAACCATGTGATGTTATTTGTACACAATTCAATGACGTACGAAAGCAAAATTCATGACGTAATCTTGATTACCTTTGCCAACTCAGAAAATGAAGTGAATATGGCGTCGGTGTATTTAATGTTTTCAAATAATTAATGTTTTTAAATCAAAATTTTGGACAAACATTTTCGTCTCTAGTAATAATTTCAACGCTTTTTATTTATTATAAGGTACAAAGTATAAACAAAATATTTGTTTTGCAGCTCGGCGATATTATTTATCAAATTTTAGTAATTTCTTATGGTGTAATAAGATATTAGAAACGTCTCAAAAATCGCTATAGTATTATTCCGCATCCCCCTTCAACTAATTATCACTCTAACATATGACAAAGAAAAGGTAATCGGGTAATTTAAAAAAAATCATGTTAAGCCTGGTCCCTTTTGGAACTCAGGACGTGTTAGCGCATTTTCGTATTATGTATCAGTACTTATGTTAGATATCAGCATTATGTAGTTATCAGTAATTGTGTTTAGATTTTAGACATATTTTTATGAATTTTCTTGTGTAATGAATATACCTGAAATTTTTTTTATTTAAAAGTCATTTCTTTACATTTAAAAAAAAATTATTTTCTCTTTAATCTAACTACAAGTCACCACAAATGATGACGTAAAACTCTCTAAACTTTTACACATATTCTAATGACGTCAACAAAAAAAAAAAACTAATTCTTTTGCACGCCTTCGCACCACTCTTGAATGCTTGAAAAATGATGTATTCGACTTCCGGCAATGGCGGCCGTTCCCTGCGCTAGTGTTACCTCTCGATTCGCAAAGTTTTTTGGTAGTTTTAACGGGGTTTTTTAACGGATCGAGTAACTGAGTGTTGATGCACAAATGGCAGGTCAGGACATACAAAAAACATATATACATCATGGGTCTAGGACTTATGGATGCTGTGATCAAAGGTGATGACAGACGGACAAAACGGGTGCAATAGCGCATTCGACTTCTCGAAAATGCGCTAAAAATAGCATGTAACTCAAACTATCTCAATTAGCTCTGTTAGCTTAATCCGGCCCCCACATATTGTTACATCATGGAATACGGCGCTGCTTGCAGGAAGTTTGGGAACCACTGGTCATAAGCTCAGTGCTTAATGTCATAAGATAAAGGCGAGATGTTAAATGGTCATCGCGAGATGTCATAGGGTCATGGCGAGATGTCATAGGGTCATGGCCAAATGTCGTAGGGTCATGGCCAAATGTCGTAGGGTCATGGCGAGATGTCATAGGGTCATGGCGTGATGTCACAGGGTCATGGCGAGATGTCATAGGGTCATGGCGAGATGTCATAGGGTCATGGCGAGAAGTCAGAAGGTCATGGCGAGATGTCATAGGGTCATGGCGAGATGTCATAGGGTCTTGGCGATATGTCATTAGGTCCTGACGAGATGTCATTAGGTCCTGACGAGATGTCAGAAGTTCATGGCGAGATGTCAGAAGGTCATGGCGAGAAGTCATTGGGCCGTGGCGAGATGTCATAGGGTCATGGCTAAACGTCATAAGATAATGGCGAGATGTCAAAGGTTTGTGGCAGATCTCAAAAGGTCATTTCCAGATGTCGAGAGATCATGGCGATATGTCACAGCCTTGCCGAGATGTCTTTAACAACGTTTAAGTAAAACTACTATTATTTATTTTTCTGTCACTTTAGATTTTTTTCTTAATTTTTAAATTATTCGATGTGCCAAGTCATTCTATTTTTTGTTGGTAATTAACATTTCTTTGTCATGCCATTCCGCTTAACTCCCCTGTCCTTATCTGCCAATTGGTATTGGAATACGGTGGGTGGGACGGGACTCTAAAAACAATAAATTATTCAAAAGCCAAGCCGCGTGCAGACATTGTTATTGATAACTTGCAAGATAAGGTGAGACTGTTTGCGCTGTGCAAGTCAATGGAAATGCGTTTTGATTACATTGCTGCAGAATCGAAGTCAGTGAATCGATAAATTTTCATATAATGTTGACCATTTATAAAAATGATAAGATATTAAGATACTCCACATTGGTCAAGATTTTTTATTTTTAACAAGGTTAATATTTTGTTAATTTTTAACGTTAAAAAAGTGTTTATTAGTTATTTATTGTTAATTATTATTATTATTATTATTATTATTATTTTAAAAGAAACTTTGCAAGGAAACACACTGAGGAATGTGCTAGGTTTGAAATAATTAGAATTAAACACATGGAAAAAAGTGTGTGGGGGGGACAAGTTATACAACATAATTAAGTTTTGAACACAAATAAGTATTTTTTTTCTGTATAATGAAAATAATAATATGTCATATTTCTATGTCTCCGTACTTTATTTACCCACCCCACTTTATTTACCCACCCCACTTTATTTTTCAATTCTTTTTGGTATATAGCAATCCTTTCTTACGTCACGGATTCACTCCTTCGCGGATTAACTCCTTCACGGATTAACTCCTTCGCGGATTCACTCCTTCGTGGATTCACTCCATTGCGGATTAACTCCTTCGCGTATTAACTCCTTCGCGGATTAACTCCTTCGCGGATTCACTCCTTTGCGGATTAACTCCTTCACGGATTAACTCCTTTGCGGATTCACTCCTTCGCGGATTAACTCCTTCGCGGATTAACTCCTTCGTGGATTAACTCCTTCGCGGATTAACTCCTTCGCGGATTAACTCCTTCGCGGATTAACTCCTTTACGGATTAACTCCTTCGTGGATTCACTCCATTGCGGATTAACTCCTTCGCGTATTAACTCCTTCGCGGATTAACTCCTTTGCGGATTCACTCCTTTGCGGATTAACTCCTTCACGGATTAACTCCTTTGCGGATTCACTCCTTCGCGGATTAACTCCTTCGCGGATTAAATCCTTCGTGGATTAACTCCTTCGCGGATTAACTCCTTCGCGGATTAACTCCTTCACGGATTCACTCCTTCGCGGATTCACACCTTCGCGGATTAAAAAAAAAACTAGTAGCATGAGAAGATGCGGCCCAGGAATGGGCACCGCCGTTTGAAGGGACCTAAAAGAACGTCATCATCACTTTTATCGTCATCAGTTGTTTTTGTTTTTTGTTTTTTTTAAACTGCACATCATATTCATCACCATCATCACATCACATATAACTAACCACGTGTACTTCGCTACACTGTAACTTTTAACTTATCTACCGATTTCGTATGGCTAAACTCTTCATGTTCCTACTTCGCGTATTTTCAGCTATCACGGTGGTGTCCGGTCCACATTAACCGCTTTAAACGAGGGCTCACTGTAGGTGGGACGCTCTTGGGTTGTCTATTAGGTCTGTGTGGCTCTACTCTTTAAAGTTTGTGGGCCCGTGTACAATATATATATATATATCTATATATATATGAAACAAAAACAAACAAACAAACAAACAACTCGTGTGCAAAGTTGCACAGCATCCAACTTGTGTGCAATATTTTACAAAATTTCCTGCGTGGTGATTCTAAGCTGCTGCACGGCATCAGTCAGATATCTTCGCGGGAGCGCAACCACTCGGCTGAAAAGTGAAAAATGGTTCAAACTATACGAGACTGATAATGCGAAATCATTTGGATCAATAGGCGAAGCTCACGTCTGCCATCCTTGCATATTTTACATTCCATAATAACCATGGTTGTTATAATTTAACAATTTATTTTAAAAAACAAAACAAACAAACAAACAAAAATCTTGAAGCTCATTTAATAAAGCCCTAGACTTTGGTACAGTTGGGTGTAAGTTAAAATCGTATAATTATTATCAGAATTATCCTGTCCTCATAAGTCCTCACGTTATGCAACTAATCGCTGCTGTCCCTTCTCAGCTTATTAAGTCAAAATATAAAGAGAAGGCGTCAGTTGTTTTCAAAACATAATAAATCTTTTAGTTTACACATTTTGAAAGTGAGGCCGCTATTGAAATAAATTGTTTCTGAATCTCTATTGTAGAAAAATTTAAACGAGAATCGTAGTTTGCTTAAAAAATTAGATTAGTACTTTCAAAGAAACAAATATAATTTCCTATATGATTTAGAACTTTGGTAAACAAAAATTGAAAAAATGAAAGTAACGATTTTTTTCCTTTCCTATTTTTTTTTTTGGGGGGGGGGGGGGTTGGTGGGATTACGTCAAAAAAGGGGGAGTGGGTTAGAAGCAGACGAAAAGGAAGCATTAATTTATATGCGGCCAATAAATGTCAGAGGCGGAGCACAGAGAGAATATCGTCTGCAGTCCTGCCTCCCTGCCAGGTCTAATGTCCTCTCAAGTGGTGCCACCACGCGGCTGCAAACCGTGATAACACAGGGGGATGCCCGGGGGAAACGGACAGTGGTCAGTCTGTGGCTGCGGTCAGCGTGTGATCGGCTAATGACGTCTTTAAGAAAAGCTTACGCCGGCCGGTCACGGCCCGGACACGGCTGAATGAATAATTGATGGGTGATGGCGTCCAGAAACGTTAAGTCTACCTGGGAGAGATCTCGGCACAGTGTTAACGGCGGCACATAGGTGTGCCGCGAGACGATGCACAGGCGTGCCGCGGAAAAGACTGCCTCTACGACAGCGATTCCCAAACTGTGGGTCGCGATCCCGAAGGCGGTCGAACTGGGTTTTCTGGGGGGTCGCCAAGTGTCGACTAAAAAATATTCACTACATGACAAATTTGCTCTAATAAATTCGTGCTTTTGCATATCAATGCATTTAATGCTAATCCCAAAATATAATTAATATAAAAGCACAAATAATTCACTCACTGGATGGACGTATGTATCCGTAACGCTATGACGTCATTGTTTGAGCTGCAAGATTCACTACTGGAGAATATTCAAAACTGACAAGAGTAACACCATTGGTTAAATCATTAAAACTTGAAACACTAGAGGATAGAAGAACCAAGAGTAAATTAGTAATTATACATAAAGCAATTAATTCTAATTTAGAAATACAACACAAAGATAACTTAATACAACCCTCAGATAGACATAAGGATGTAATCACCTTTCTTAGTCCGTATGCAAGAACAAACACATAAAAGTTTTCTTTCTTCCCGTTCGGTATTCGGGCGTGGAGTGGGTTGCCCGAGGAAACCAGGAAAGCCCAAAATTTATCATTATTTAAAACTCTAATAAGAGTGCAGAGCTAGACAAAACTATAAATAAACGTAGGACGCAATAATCTTCTGTGTAGAAGGAGCGTCTATAACATATAAGATAAGATAAATTTATAAATTTAAGACGCGCCGTAAAAAATATTATATGACGTCATTGTTCTAGCTTATATTTTACATTTTGAAAAAGAAACGTCATAATAAAAAAACCGTAAAAAAACAAGTTTTTCACTATAAATCCTTTATAGATTCTATACGAGACATAACTATAAGGATGTTCATTATAATAAAAACAATCTGAAAATACACAATTCTAGTATGTCTCGTAAAACGTGATTAGTATAATGCGCACAGATCGTGAATATATTTTTAAAAAGTAATGTCAATGTAATGGGCACCTTATTGCGCGATAGGAAAGGTTGTTGAACATATTACGCACCACAACACTCTTCACTATCTCAAAAAAATTGATATAAAGAGATAAATAAGATAATTTAAAAATTCAATAATTCAATTACTGTCCATTCGATCTATTTGAAATTTTGATACATCATTTTTATCATTGGCATGAGTCTTTCTGCAAAATTTCAGCTCGCTGGCTTAAAATAAAGTGGGTTAAAAATCGATCCAAAGTTTTTTCGGCAAGGTCGATCGATTGGTCGGTCGCACGGCTCAGACACCACAAGTTAATATAAAGGATTTAAAAAGAGGATTTGACGATTTATATAATTATAGAATACTTTGTGTACATTTCAGGAAGTTCATATTTCGTATTTATCAAACAAGGGTAAGTAGCTTGGGCTGTCGCCATGGCTCTGTGACTACAACCCCTATTAGTATAGTTATAAGAGAATTAGTATTCACAGCTAGAAGTAATAGTCTATGAATCTATTTCCAGCAGTTACCCCGCCAAAACAATATTCAACAAGTGACTGTCACGTGCCACGTGTTCTTCAAAGTATCCTTTGCGAATGGTCGCTAACTTTACAAGATGCCCCAATGCGTGCTAATCAACAGGCATTGGCGTAGCTATAATAGGAAATTTTAAGGGTTCGGGGGCCCGGGGAGCTTAACCACTTTGAGGGTCCCACATCCATGTCGGTAGCGTAATATTTAATGTAAAAAAAATAATTAATTTCTGATACTAATTTAGGGGCCCCCCTCAATTGGGGGCCCGGCGGACTTTCAAATTCTGTCCACCCCTTCCCCCTCCAATAGCTACGCTACTGACAACAGGGCAGCATTGCTTCGTTGATCAGGGTCGTCGGTTGACTTGTGCGTTTATTATCCTTATCGATTATTTTTTCTATTTAGCCATGTCCTTTGCGATCATGTGATGCCCGTGTGCGCTTGTTACTGTCGCTTGTATCTAAATAATTAACAAACTAATTTCAAGCGACCCCCTCCCCCCGTCACGTCATATCCCCCCCCCCGTGAGCCTGTGGGTAGACTCCGTCTCTAGCCACGCCTTTGCGATGCACCCATGTCACCGGCGCCAGTCTTACAATGTTGTTAGTCTTATTGTACACGTCTTGAGTTTGGGAATTATTTGTGCCCTAAATAAACAATGATAATTATTATTTTCACAGATAATTCCTGTCGTTGTTTTAAATTTTTTTTATTACTATTTTCAAGGTGTACTTTAAACTACTAAAAAAGGGAAGAAATTATGGAAAAGATAAATTTATTTGTTGTTGTTGTTGTTGAAGCTGTTGAGAATGTTTGCCATTGAGTTACATGCGGTTTCACGAGCGACAAACAAAACACATTTTAATGTGTCGATGACCTGGCGCCAATTTAATCACCATCCACTCTTTTGTGCAAAATGTTACACCCAAAAAAAAACCCCCAGATATTAATAAATTTGTCTTTATCACAATTTGCTGCGCGGTAATACTGAACTGCTGCTGGGCGTCGGTCAGATATTTGCGTGGCTGCGTAGCTTAAAGGGAACATTATTTAGAGCTACTGTTATAATAACCGCTCGTGAGTTTTCCCCCGAATCCCCACCCGCCCCCTTTTTTGTTTCTTCTTTTATTCAGCTCGAAGTTGCATTCACAAAGAAATGTTGTCAATTCCTCTGGTTGAAAGAACAAGATCTTTTGAGCCTTGGTCCGCGAACAAGATCTTTTGAGCCTTGGTTCGCGAACAAGATCTTTTGAGCCTTTGTCCGCGAACAAGATCTTTTGAGCCTTGGTCCGCGAACAAGATCTTTTGAGCCTTGGTCCACGAACAAGATCTTTTGAGCCTTGGTCAACGAACAAGATCTTTTGAGCCTTGGTCCACGAACAAGATCTTTTGAGCCTTGGTCCGCGAACAAGATCTTTTGAGCCTTGGTCCGCGAACAAGATCTTTTGAGCCTTGGTCCACGAACAAGATCTTTTGAGCCTTGGGCCACGAACAAGATCTTTTGAGCCTTGGTCCACGAACAAGATCTTTTGAGCCTTGGTCCGCGAACAAGATCTTTTGAGCCTTGGTCCACGAACAAGATCTTTTGAGCCTTGGTCCTTACTTTTCTAATTTTATTAATAATTAACTGTAACAGTTCGTCCCTTTAAAAGAATTTGTATTAAAAAAAATAAAATTAAACTATAATCTTTTGTATGCTTGTTTGTGTGTGTGTGTGTGTGTGTGTGTGTGTGTGTGTGTGTGTGTGTGTGTGTGTGTGTGTAAGTGTGAGAGAGTGTGTGTATGTGTGCGTGAGCGTATGTGTGGGCATCCAGCTGTTACAGGTTATCAGACCGTGTTGTATGGGGCGCCCTCTTTTTATGAACCGCTTGGGTGACACCCTTACTGGTGCTGTACTTTTGGGTGACACCGTTATTGGTGCTGTCCTTTTTGGTGGTACCTATACTGGTGCTGTCCTTTTGGGTGGTACCTATACTGGTGCTGTCCTTTTGGATGATATTTTTACTGGTGCTGTCCTTTTTGGTGGTACCTATACTGGTGCTGTCCTTTTTGGTGGTACCTATACTGGTGCTGTCCTTTTTGGTGGTACCTATACTGGTGCTGTCCTTTTGGGTGATATTTTTTACTGGTGCTGTCCTTTTGGGAGATACCTTTACTGGTGCTGTCCTTTTGGGTGATATTTTTACTGGTGCTGTCCTTTTGGGAGATATTTTTATTGGTGATGTCCTTTTGGGGATACCTTTACTGGTGCTGTCCTTTTGGATGATATTTTAACTGGTGCTGTCCTTTTGGGGGATATTTTTACTGGTGCTGTCCTTTTGGGGGATACCTTTACTGGTGCTGTCCTTTTGGATGATATTTTTACTGGTGCTGTCCTTTTGGGGGATATTTTTACTGGTGCTCTCCTTTTGGGGGATACCTTTACTGGTGCTGTCCTTTTGGGAGATACCTTTACTGGTGCTGTCCTTTTGGGAGATACCTTTACTGGTGCTGTCCTTTCGGGTGACAACCGTACCGGTTTTGCCCTTGCGGGTTTTACCATTTAATGCGCTATAGTAGGCACACACAAAATATTGTTTAAGCATTTGTTTTGACTGAAACTATGACTAACTGTGTTTAAGCATCCTGGAGAGGGATGGGCGCCGCCAGGGTCTACCAAGCCCGAGAATTTTCTAATGCAAACATTAGAACTCCCTACTATCTCGAAAAAAGAAGAGTTTATGGGACTAGAAGAAAAAAAGCACCGTAAAGCATAATGATTTTTTGTATCAGGGAAAAATTACTCTCAAAATAATGTTAAAAAATATTGATTAAAATTACAATAACTAATTACTATAAATAATCGAAATTTGATGCCTTATAGCTAAAGAAAAGCAATTTCAAAACAGGTAATCGCTGAACTCTGATCAAGTGTGATTCGAATTCCCTCCCTTGAACGTTCTTTTCTTTTTTTTTTTCTGTCTTTCTTCTTCTTCTAATCCTTTCTGTAACTTATTTTATTACACCGCATTGAAATGATTTGTATGTGTATGCGGTAAATAGAAGTTGTTATTGAATGCTGCGTGTTCCTGCACGATTATGACGGAGCAACCGGATACCACAGTAAGCCACTAACAAAAGTTTAAAATTGGAGTGTAGAAATAAATAAGAGGAACAAATAAAAAAAATGCGAAGTGAAAATAATAGTAATTTTAATATCTCAAAACTTATAAACAATGTACAAACTTGAATTCGTTGTGCTTAAACAAAATAAAAGAATAATAACATAATATTTTCAAAGATTTTTATTAGCTTAATTTTAAAATAACACTTAATCTTCGTGGAAAAAAAATATCTATTTTTTTCCTTTATCGATGTAATAAATTGACATAAATTTACGAAACAATCTTAAGATTAAAACACAAAACGAAACACAAAAACAGATATATATTTAAAAAAAAACTTAATTCCCTGCGATAAAAATAGAAATAAGTGCTTAGCATTTAATTTGCAACTCTCCTTTTACGGGCGCACTTCATTTGCATAAAGCATATTATAGAATATTAAATGGATTACGCCCCCTGACGTGACGTAGCCTTACACGGGGCAGATGAAACCCTTTCAAGCATGCGCCGCAATTATGCGGAGCTTACAGTGGAGAAAATATATTGTATCGTTTTCTTTGTTCTACTGTCTGGATTTTCAGATTATTTTGCGCTTATCAAAGAAAGCTCCGACGGGATGTTAATATAACAAACGTTGTTTTTGTTGTTTTCTCCCCTTATCCCTTTGAAATATTCATACAATGTATAACAATATAAGAGTGGTGGATATTTCTCCAAACAGATATCTATTTTTGCGGCAAAGGAAATACCGTTTGGGGAAGAGGGGGTATTTTTGAGTTATAAGGTTGGAAATTTATTTTTTGTTAAATTATTTTAAAGAGGTTGTACTTTAAATAACAAGAACTTTAAATTTAATTTTTAATTTTATTTATTGAAAATTATTTGTGAACAGGCATTTTTTATGCTTGAATTTTTTTTTTCTTCAAATTTGCGTGTAAATTTTTTGAATTTCAACAACTAATTTTAGCCCCAGGTTAAGAAGTATGTTCAGGTTTATGAGGAGTTACGTAGATCACATTAAGTTAGGGGCCGTCCATAAAGTACGTCACGCTCCAAAAGGTTGGGGGGGGGGCGACAAGTGAGATATAAATGTGTCCATGGGCCAACCAGTAAAATATAAATGTGGCCATGGCGCCGACCAATGAGATATAAATGTGGTCACGGGATGACCAATGAGATATAAATGTGGCCACGGGCTGACCAATGAGATATAAATGTGGTCACGGGCTGACCAATGAGATATAAATGTGGTCACGGGCTGACCAATGAGATATAAATGATGTCACGGGCTGACCAATGAGATATAAATGTGGTCACGGGCTGACCAATGAGATATAAATGTGGTCACGGGCTGACCAATGAGATATAAATGTGGTCACGGGGCCAACCAATGAGATATAAATGCGGCCAAGGGCCCAACCACTATGATATAAATGCGGCCATGGGCCCAACCACTATGATATAAATGTGGCCATGGGCCCAACCACTATGATATAAATGTGGCCATGGGCCCAACCACTATGATATAAATGTGGCCATGGGCCAACCACTAAGATATTAAAGTGGCCATGGGCCAACCAATGTGATATAAAGCTGATGCCCAGTTCGCGAATTTTACCCTGTCCCTGATTTTTTTATGTCTTATTTTTAAAAATTCTGGACAATTACGGTAATGTTGAATACAACTCATTACAATATATATAGATCTATAAATATTTTTTTTAATTTTTTTTTTTTACATATTTAAGAGCCTTAATTATCAGAGCAATGGTCGTATGGCTGTAACATATAGCAGAAGAAGCAGAATTAATGGGAACTTCAAAACTAATTTTAGAAACTCGTAAAAAAACAAGTTTTTTTAAAACTAAAAATCCTTTATATACGAGATATAACTAAAAGAATGTTCATTATAATACGCATCGCACGACAATCCAAAGATCCAAATTTTTAGTTATGTCTCGTATACTGTATACAAAGGATTTATAATATTTTTTTGGTTAAAACTTCTACAGTCTGCCTGCTAAATATCAGCGCGATTTAATCACTGGGGAAAAAGGGTTATAAAAACATGTTTCACATAGTGCGCACCGCGAGACATTAATAGAGATTAGCAATTAATATCATTTACATTTACAGATGAGAACATATTTTTTAATGGTATCGTCAATAAAATACGCACCGAAGAGCGCCACATGAAAGTATTAAAAAGGTTGTTCCATATAATACGCTCTGAAGCACTCTAGTACAAAGAAAAAATCGCTATATACTGAAAAGTAGAGGTAATATCAAAATTCATTAATTTAAATACAGTACATTCCATTGATCTGAAATTTGAGCGATCATTTTTATAATTGGCACGATTCTACCTTTCAAAATTTCAGCTCGCTAGCATACGAGCAGTGGCGTAGCTAGAGGGGGGCGGTCCGCCCCGGGCGGCAGTTATCTAGAGGGCGGCATTTGTGGCATTTATTTAAAAAAATAAAGCCATTTTCGACAACCGCCCTTTTTCTTTTGAAGGGGGAAAACCAAGGTAAAACAAAAATATTCTTAATTTTGAATCTTAATTAACGGATTCACGCAACATATGTTTGATTACATAGTGGTTGTTATAACTAACGCAAACCCGTTCAAAAATTAAAAATAGCTCAAAAAAGGAATCGATTTGTTTTGAAAATTAAGTGGTATGCATCACAAATGGTGCTTTTATAAGAAAACTGAAAAAAAAAACAACAACAACAACAACAACACACCACCACTGGGCCGAATAATATGTACTATTATCTATTACTATCGCTACGATAGATTTGCGTGGAATTTCGACATGCACAGAATGAGGCGCTAACAAGTACCTGCATGACATGGTGCTTTACATATTATTTTTAACTTGCAAGTAGTAATTTGTATTAATGTTTCAGTCTTAGAAAATATTTTAAGTTAACTTACTAAAAATTTAATGTATTTTATTTTATTGCTTTAAAGTAGTAAGCATATTTTGTGTTTTTCATTAAAATATTGTTATTCATTAAAAATGCTACGCCTATCTANATCAGATGCTGGAACTTTACTCAGTTCCATGCAATATTTTTTCTTTTCTATAGTATCTCAATTAATGGAACCCGTTTTCTTTTAAATATATAATACAATCCCATTTCATTGAACATAGTTATGCGCTAATATAGAACGCTGATATAGATTAAATAGAGTTGGAGATATAAACTGCACGCCGTGTTTGAAGGAGAATAAGTATGAGTGGGGAAAATTCAGGAGACGGGGTTCTATCTTTAGACCAAGTCTTACAGCGAGAAATGTTTTTATCCATAGATGTAATTATAAAAGAAAATAATAGAACTCGCTTATGAGTTGCACATCCTTCCAAAAAAAATATTCGTGTAACCTACTAATTGAAAATTTTTACCATCAAATAAATTTCTTTAATTCCAATGATAAAGAACAGTTCAATATTGAACGAAACAGGTTCCAGGTTTTTATGGCTGTACACAATTGCGGGGCCTTGTGCAGTTTAGTATGCAGTGACTCAGGTTCTTGCCACGGTTCGACAGTCTAGTGCGCTACCACTTAGACCACCGCGCCCCTCTAAATAAGGATTGTAGTGAAGATTAATATAGGTGGGGCCTATGGCATGGAATCGTTAACATGTTCCCAAACTTTAATTCGTTTTAATTACGTCCTTAAAAGACGTCACGCGTTTTTGGCTGATTTTCATCCCTGCCTCCCTGGTCACACGTAGTCACAAAAGCTAAGACCCCTTCTTCAATGTGACATCACAAAGCTTTCCTCCCCCCCCTCCAAAGAGCCGTATTTTCTATTTGAAAATGAGCAGGATTCCAATCGATGTTTTTTGTTTTTTAAATATGTTTTTAGTGTAAAGCTGCACTCTAATATCGTAACACGCGTGAAACCATGTAAAACTTTATTAAATAAAGTTTCGGTAATCATATATTTAAGTGGAACTTTTAATTAAAGTGGCGCGTTTTGATGGCAATGTGTCTTCAAATGTGTGACACCCCCCATGTGTGACGTCATTTATGGACTCATCTAAAAGGGCGGCAAATTGGAGACCGCCCCGGGCGGCAAAAGCTCTAGCTACGCCACTGCATACGAGGAAGTGGGTAAAAAATATATCGAACGTTTTTTCGTCATTCAAGGGATTAATGAAGCAGACGACACAAGTTAATATAAATGATTTAAAAAATAATCATAAGGGACAGTTTCGAGGGACGTTTATACGTTTATTTTGGTGTTTTATTTTTGCTATGTCTCTTTTCAGATCGACGCACTTTGAGCTCTTAGCGAATGAAAATTTCTAGTGCTGAGTCGTTTGTTTACGCATCATACTTGACTCTATGTAGTTTTGTTATCATTAGGTCAGGGGTGCGCAACCTTTGGGCTATTGTCAGCCGCATTAAAAAAAATCATGTTAAGCCTGGTCCCTTTTGGAACTCAGGACGTGTTAGCGCATTTTCGTATTATGTATCAGTACTTATGTTAGATATCAGCATTATGTAGTTATCAGTAATTGTGTTTAGATTTTAGACATATTTTTATGAATTTTCTTGTGTAATGAATATACCTGACATTTTTTAAATTTAAAAGTCATTTCTTTACATTTTAAAAAATTTTATTTTCTCTTTAATCTAACTACAAGTCACCACAAATGATGACGTAAAACTCTCTAAACTTTTACACATATTCTAATGACGTCAACAAAAAAAAAACTAATTCTTTTGCACGCCTTCGCACCACTCTTGAATGCTTGAAAAATGATGTATTCGACTTCCGGCAATGGCGGCCGTTCCCTGCGCCAGTGTTACCTCTCGATTCGCAAAGTTTTTTGGTAGTTTTAACGGGGTTTTTTAACGGATCGAGTAACTGAGTGTTGATGCACAAATGGCAGGTCAGGACATACAAAAAACATATATACATCATGGGTCTAGGACTTATGGATGCTGTGATCAAAGGTGATGACAGACGGACGGACAAAACGGGTGCAATAGCGCATTCGACTTCTCGAAAATGCGCTAAAAATACGTTTGCAACGGCCGCCAAAATTTTTTCACTGAGAACGAAACGGTCATTATAATACCTCTCGTAATATTCAATGCTTGCAATCATAAGGGGCCGTCCATAAAGTACATCACGCTATTATTGACCATTTTAAACTCCCCACTCCCCCCTGTCAATATACTCAGGGGGGCCCTGCCTCCCTTAAAGTACGTCACACTTTCGAACAAAAATACATTTTTTATTAACAAAATAAATAAAATTTAATATAAAACACCGTGACGTCACACATGGCCGGACAATCCCTTCCCCCCTGTCACAAATTTAAAAAAAAAAATTCCAACGAAATTCTCTTATATTTCTACTTTAATGATCATTGTCCTGTAAACCTAACATCTCACACACGTACAACATGCGAATATTTTTAAGTGGCATCAGTACACTGAGATCACAGTAAATTGACTAAGTGATGAGCTGCTTCACTAACACTGCCCATGTAACTTTGCAGTCCAGAGTCCAGAAAGTAGTGGTCGCCGTGTTCTTTGATGTTTTCCGAGAGTCGCGCAAAGTCTGGGCACTCGCTGGAGATAACCAGTCATATGCCTGACGCCAGATTGGTGTCCACCAGTCGGGTTCGATATTTGTTCTTGAGATATTTCATTCGTGAATATGACGCATCGCACATGTACCTGCTTCCAAACAGCACAAGTGTGTTTCTAAAGTTTCTGGCTATTTCCCGAAGCTTGGGATACTCCATAGCAACTTTCCATGTTTCCAGTAGATCGTTTTTTGTCCTCGAATTTCTTCACAAGCTGCGCGTTTTTTTTAGTTCGATCAGTTCCATTTCGACATCCAACGGCGCACTCTCTGTCTCCCTGACTCTCTGTCTCCCTGACTCTCTGTCTCCCTGACTCACTGTCTCCCTGACTCTCTGTCTCAATCAAAATGTGGAGAAGCAACGAGTCTCATATTTTCTGAGATCTTGTCGAAATCCAGAAAACGTTTTGAGAATTTCAACAACAGCGCTTCCAGGACGCCTGAAAAGGACGTTGCCGGAATTTCATAACTTTTAAAATTTCATATTTCATCTTTTCTTATTTCATGGCTTTCGATTAGAGCGGTGAGTTTCTGGAAACGATAGAGATTGGGCTGTTGGAGATGACTTTGTAGCAGACGACATTTGTCACAGAAATCCTGTACTCTTGTGTGCATGAGGCAAACTGTTGTTCCTTCGCAATAAGACAAGTCAAGTGCTTAAGAGTGTAAATGAATATTCAATAATTCGTTTGAAGCTTGACATAATATATTTCCGAATAGCAAATATTATACGCATGCAGGTCAATATAATTTAAACATATTTCCACGGCCGCACATTTTCGTGCACACGGCCGCAGGTTGCGCACCCCTGCATTATAAATAATATAAAAGCCCAGGTCACTCACTCACTCACTCACTGGATGTGGAACGCTGAGGAACGATGTACGACAGTCTACAGCAGTTAGTTGAAAAATCGTGTGGTGATTAGCGCTGTAAAAAATTTTAAAATGACGTCATTGTTTGGTGTGCATCGGTGCGCAAAATACAACCCCTATTATTAAATACTTTGCGTACATTTCAGAATGTTTAATATTTCGTATTTATCAAAAAAGAACAAGTTAGTTGGGCTATTGAAAAAGGTTGGCGCCGTAGGCGCCCTAAAAAAGTGGGCGCCGCAGGCGCCACGGCGCCCCGGCACAATCTAGTGTTACTATAATAAAACCTTTGAGTATTTGTAATATTGAGTGTCCTTTCTGGTATCTTTTTTTTTTTAGATTATCGGATGTTGATTTTTTACTTATTTAAAAAAAAATGTTTGTAAATTACTTTATGATTTCGATATTTGTATGTTAAAATTGGAATAAGTCAATTTCGTAAGTAGATTCTATAATATATTTATCATGTTAATTTTAATTTTCTAAACATTGTACTTTTATATCTTTGAGAGGGAGGGTGCTTTACATAGCAGAGTACCGCGAAGAACTCTGCGGGCGTCAGCTCTGAGGAAACCTCCCGAAAGGGTGGTGCCACCTGTAGGGCGGTCACTTTGATGATCCCACTATCTAGCGACGGTCCTCTCTCGTCAACGGAATCGTATGCTGAGCCGAAATGGCGGCGAGGTTGTAACGAGTGGAATTAGGAAATGCACTCACTCCTTTGTACGTTTATTCCACGTGAGCGCCCCCCCCCTCCGACCGTGTTCCTGGGGGCCTTGTCAGAGAGAACCCCGGCGGTGCCCCTAGCTATTAGTTCCTTCTGGGGTGGGGGGAAGTTGCTAGGAGAACTTCCCGGGAAGACCTATAAGAGCATAAGGCTCAGGGCTTTTTACGCCACTCCACATATAATATACCGCTAGCAATGTCCAAACATAGAGAATTGTGTTAAGTTTATTCAATTCTTAACGTTCTCTCAGATGAAATACGAGCTGGTGGGCGATGCATGTAGTACGGGAAAGAACTATTTTCTGTGTGACGGCTTGGCTACTAATCCAGTGAGTAATCCAGTGAGTAATCCATGTTTTTAGGGCTTGGATTACAATTACTTCTCAAGAGATTTAGAGACCCTGGTATAAAGTATACAATTTCTCGGTGTTTACATGATGAAACTTGGCGAGTTGGTTGGATTTAATAATGAAAAACGAAATCGAAATTAGATTTTTTTTTAAAGAGCGATTTATGTAGGCCTATGTGTTTGGTTCTGGGATCTAGATATGGTCATGTTGGCAGAGTCAGGTGGGCATTCGGTGTTGGTAAGAGGTTCGGTTCTCTGTAACATTAAGGGATCCAGGATAAATTGCAGTTACTTCTACGGAAACATTATAGTAGCTAGGGCGGTAGATGGAATAATGAGTGGGATAGACGGGATGGTAGATGTATAGTAGAATAATGAGTGGGATAGCCGGGATAGTAGATGGAATAACGGGTGGGATAGCCGGAATGGTAGGTGGGATAATGAATGCGACAGCTGGGATTGTAAATAAGATAATGTGTGTGATAATCAGGACCGACAACCGAGATATGCAATGATACAATTAAGAATGTTGATTTCCCTTTATTTTAAATGGACTAAAATAAATTCCCAACCCTCCAAGGTCCGTCTATCCCCCCCCCCGTGTTACACTCCTACATCCCACACCCATGACCTCGGGTCCAGGGTAGTGTTACCAATTACAAGGACATGACCACTGGGTCTAGGTGTCAGGATTGACGTTACTGGCGAGTGTTACCCGACGCCCTCAAATAATACTTGCCCTCGGCCAGGTAACAGCAAGGAGAGTCAGCGAGGCGTCTCAAGGGATCGGAAAGGGTGCGGGCAAGGAAAAGTGTGGGGTGGGGTGGTGGGGGGAGAGTGCCTGTCAGGACCACGAAGTTTAGACGATGGAGTTTTTGTAGGGTTGAATTGAAATGACGGGTCTGTGCCGGAGAAATGTTGGCTTATGTCGGAGAAATGTTGGGTTATGTCGGAGAAATGTTGGGTTATGTCGGAGAAATGTTGGGTAGGTGCTGGAGAAATGCTGGGTAGGTGCTGGAGAAATGTTGGGTAGGGGCTGGAGAAATGTTGGGTTACGTCGGAGAAATGTTGGGTTATGTCGGAGAAATGTTGGGTAGGTGCTGGAGAAATGTTGGGTTATGTCGGAGAAATTTTGGGTAGGTGCTGAAGAAATGTTGGGTTAGGTCGGAGAAATGTTGGGTTATATCGGAGAAATGTTGCCTTACGCCAGAGAAATGTTGGGTAGGTGCTGGAGAAATGACAGGTCTGTGCCGGAGAAATGTTAGGTTATGTCGGAGAAATGTTGGGTTATGTCGGAGAAATGTTGGGTAGGTGCTGGAGAAATGATGTGTCTGTGAAATGTAAATGTCTTGGATATGGGGATCAAATGGTAAAAGGTGTTGTAAAATTTGGTCATTTGGCATGGTTAACTTAGTTTTATTTGGTCATTTGGCATGGTTAACTTAGTTTTATTTGGTGACAGAAATTATAGAGATCTCTGCCTGAGACTTTGTGGGACGTGGTGGTCGAGAGGTAGCGCTCTCGACTGTCATACTGATGGTCACGAGTTCGAATCCACACGAAGGTGAGGATTTGTTCTCGTGGCCTGAGGAGTCACCCAGCTCCGAATGGGTACCTAACTAGACAATAGTTAGGCGGCTGGGGTAATGCGTGGAACCCCTATAGCCGTGGCCTGTGACCGCTGCATCACTTGCCAACAGATCATCTCTCATGGTCTGTGGACGCAATTTTATCTTCTGCATAGAAGGAGCGTCTGTATATCTAAGATAAGATAAGATAAACACCAATAAACATTTTGAAAGAGGCGGTGAGAGAACGGGAAAAGGGAGAGAGGGAATGGGGTGGCGGGAGAGAAGGAAAGAAGGAGAGAGGAAAAGATTGTGTGGGAAAGAAAAAGATGAGCCGGGAGAGACAGTACGAGGTAGAGAAAGAGAAAGAGAGAGAGAAAGAGAGAAAAAGAGAGAAAAAAGAGACAGAGAGGTGCTGGGAGAGAGATAACGAGGTAACGCGAGAGGAAGAGAGAGAGAAAAGAGAGAGAGAGAGCAGGGTGAGAGAGAGAGATAGATAGAGAATATCTTAAAGCATCGTAATTTTAAATACTATAATCACAATTGAATTCCATTTTTATACGTGCCGACAGTGTACTCCATGTTATGGTTATGTTTACACGCACTGACTCCTACTAACATATACCTCTGTAGCCGGATGTTTCATGTCCTCGCGGTGTAGTGGTGACCGTATCGGACAATGTGTGGTGTGAACTTTAACACTGTGCCTGGAGTTCATACCCAATGAGCTTCCGCGACTGAAACCTCGCGATGATCGTCCGAGTGTCCACCCTGACGCCTGAAACCATTTGACGGTTAGCTGGACCGTCCCGTGTGAGGTCATGATGTGACTTCCCAACACTTCACCTCAACGGGTCGATCCCGTGCCATTCCCATCTGCGGGGTGGGGGTAGGGGGGTAGAAGACACCGATTTTGTTGGCCATCGAATACGAGAATCCAGTGACATTCATTTCTGGGGTTACGGTGTCCTAGTTGAGGTCAAAGGTTGATGTGGGGGGGGGGCGTGCGAGGGTAAAGGGGAAAGAGGGTGGGGACAGGAGAATTCTACTCGACGACAAAAGAAGTGCGGGAGAGGAGGGGGTGTCAACCGGTGTAGAGCAGTAGATGATACTGTCGCTGTGGTCAGTTGTGGAAAGGTGCGGACGAGGGGGGTCAGACGTCCTCTATTGTCCAGACCGATGGCTGGAATGTGTGAAAGAATCAGACGGCCGGTGTTGTAAATAATTGTGGTTTGGAGCGAGTTTACAGTAAAAAATTCTCGTTGAGCTTGTGGCGCTCAGGGCAGATAATTCTCAAGGCAAGGATTTCTCAAAGTTTACTCCCTTTATATTGATCACCACTCCAATATTTTTATTTTACGTTTAGAGCATCGTAAAGTCTTCCGGGATGATCGACATTAAGCAAAGGACCACACCGAGGCAAGGTGTCACACTAAGGTAAGCTGTCACGCCAAGGTAAGGTGTCACCCCAAGGTAAGGTGTCACCCCAAGGTAAGGTGTCCCGTCAAGGTAAGGTGTCCCGTCAAGGTAAAGTGTCAAGTCAAGGTAAGGTGTCCTGTCAAGGTAAGGTGTCCCGCCAAGGTAAGGTGTCCCGCCAAGGTAAGGTGTCACGCCAAGGTAAGGTGTCCTGCCAAGGTAAGGTGTCACGCCAAGGTAAGGTGTCCCCCAAGGTAAGGTGTCACGCCAAGGTAAGGTGTCACGCCAAGGTAAGGTGTCCCGCCAAGGTAAGGTGTCCTGTCAAGGTAAGGTGTCACGCCAAGGTAAGGTGTCACGCCAAGGTAAGGTGCCACGCCAAAGTAAGGTGTCACGCCAAGGTAAGGTGTCACGCCAAGGTAAGGTGTCCCGCCAAGGTAAGGTGTCCCATCAAGGTAAGGTGTCCCGCCAAGGTAAGGTGTCACGCCAGGGCAAGGTGTCACACTAAGGTAAGGTGTCACGCCAAGGTAAGGTGTCACACCAAGGTTAGGTGTCACGCCAAGGTAAGGTGTCAAGTCAAGGTAAGGTGTCCCGCCAAGGTAAGGTGTCCCATCAAGGTAAGGTGTCCCGCCAAGGTAAGGTGTCACGCCAGTGCAAGGTGTCACACTAAGGTAAGGTGTCACGCCAAGGTAAGGTGTCACGCCAAGGTAAGGTGTCACGCCAAGGTTAGGTGTCACGCCAAGGTAAGGTGTCACGCCAAGGTAAGGTGTCTTGCCAAGGTAAGGTGTCACGTCAAGGTAAGGTGTCACGCCAAGGCAAAGTGTCACACCAAGGCAAGGTGTCACACCAATGTAAGGTGTCACACCAAGGCAAGGTGTCACACCAAGGCAAGGTGTCAAACCAAGGCAAGGTGTCACACCAAGGCAAGGTGTCACACCAAGGCAAGGTGTCACACCAAGGTACGGTATCACACCAAGGCAAGGTGTCACACCAAGGCAAGGTGTCACACCAAGGCAAGGTTTCACACCAAGGTACGGTATCACACCAAGGCAAGGTGTCACACCAAGGCAAGGTGTCACACCAAGGCAAGGTTTCACACCAATGTACGGTATCACACCAAGGCAAGGTGTCAAACCAAGGCAAGGTGTCACACCAAGGCAAGGTGTCACACCAAGGCAAACGGTCACGCCAAGGTGTCACACCGAGGCAAGGTGACACAGGGTGTCAACGCCCGGAAAAGTTGGGCATCAACTGAAAGAAACATTGATTGCCTTACACTGGGTATTGGATGAGACTCGGGGTGAAGGAAAAAGCAGGTAGGAAATAAGAATACAAGCTGTGGACCCAGTCACGTGGTGCAGAGTATCTCAAAAGTGGATTAATTAGTTAACAAAAATAAATAAAATAAAAGCCTAAGTCACTCATTCCGTAACGTTGAGCGACATAGTTCAACAGTCCATAGCAGTTAAAAAATAAAGTGATCATTTTGGTTTTTAGATTGACAGCGTGTGCAGTGTTTCTCGCCGTAAAATATTATATGACGTCATTGTTTGAGCTTATATTTTAATTTTGGAAAAAGTTAACAATGTAAAAAGAGGATTTGAGGATTTATAATTATAAATTACTTTGTATTCATTTCAGGAGGTTTAGTATTTCGTTATTATCAAACAAGGATAAATTACTTGGGCTTTTGAAAAAGTGGGCGCCGTAGAAGCCCTGCAACCCCTAGTAAAACAATAATAAAGTTTTATAAAATAATAATAATTATAATTATTATTATTATTACTGTTATTATTGTTATTATTGTTATTATAATCATAATTCATAGCAATATAACAACCCTCATTAAAAAAAAAATAATTCTTGTTTAAATCGCACAACGAACACAACCGGACGACCTGTGATAAGAAACAGCCAGATTTCATATTCCATCTCGAAGGATCCTAATTGCGACAATCGGAAACTGGGTCGCGCTGCAGACGTCTGTGCCGAGATGGCCGGGATAAGCAGGTCGCCGTGACTTCAGGACGCCAGAGACACGAGACTTATCAGCGTCCTGTCATGACACATGAAAAATGACAGCCGGTGAATAGGTACCGGGGCAGCATCCCGTAACCCCATCCCTCCTCTTCCCTCGACCAGAAACCGAAGAAAGGAAAGGGGGGGGGGTTAAATCGAGTAGAGTGCACGACCCCTGAATACATTAACTGCTACATTCTTTGCAAAGTTGTTTTTCTGTAATAGCTGAATGTGACGCGTTAGCTTGACAACGCGAAAATCTGACGGAAGGGGGAAAAACAATAAGCAATATTACAAGATTTCAGATGTATTATGTAAATGTAGAATAGCAACCGTCTATCCCAGTGCTACTCAAAGTGGCGGTTCGGGGACCGGTTCCGGTCCGTGGGTCATCCGCCGCGGGTACGCAGACGTAATCAAGGAAGGACAGAAAATTTTAACGACAAGCCTCCATTATTAGGGTCCTGTTTTTTTTTTACAACCACCGGGCCATTGCAAAGAATGTGAAAGTTTACCGTATCTTGAGTTATTTTCTAGCCCAACCCCACCCACCCATATCTCTCCGTCCGAACCATCCGCCACTGCGGTGTCTCGCCGACAACGGGTTGGGGAGTGGGTGGGGGCTTTATAAACCTTTCCAGGTCCTGGACACAAACCAATCCTCCGACACGACGTTTTATTATTTATACGACGCCGCAGCCACAACACAAAGACCGGAGCCCTGAGCACCGTTCATCACCTTGCGCGTGGATTACACGGATTTTCCCGATTAGCACCTTGCGCACTATCAGTCTAATCGTGACATTAAAAAAAAAAAGCGCGGGATGATTGACGAGATCCAAACCTTTACACCAGGGAATCCTGCAATTTTTTTGATACATATTTCTTTCTGTTTAGGAAAATAGTTGTTTATATACCCGACGGCAGTATATCAGCCGGGCGACACCGCTGGGTTAACGGCAACGGCAGGGCTGGGGCAGGACGAATCTCAGCACAACGTCGCTAATTCGCGTTTGAAGTCAGCTCTTCAAAAGAAAGGCGCGGCGATAACGGACGGCGAGCCTTGTCTTAACTGCACGGGGGCCCCCACTGTTAATGCCCCCCCTCGTCTACGCGCGGGGGGGGGGTGAAAATAGCCCCCGTAAAACTTGATTAATCCCAAAACGTATAGCATAAAATAATATTCATCTCCGCCCCCCACACACTCTCTTCATTCACCCCCCCCCCCCACACAACCGCCCAACCTTATGTGCCGTCTGCAATCGGCCGTGCGCTACTACCGTCTGCTACGTCCTACGACCGACCCTCTTCCGCCATTATTACGACTGCCTACTATTAAAGCGACATTATTACGCCATGCTTCGTTGCTTCCACCGCCGAGCGCTAAACGAGGGCTGGTCAAAAAAGATCTTATTCCGCGCTGCCCTTGGCGAGAGCTTCATTCATTCCTCCGCCTGTCCCCTCGCCCCGTCATATCTCGCCGGTAATATATTCAACCACCGTTTAACAGACTCTAACTCCGTACAATTTTATCAGCATCGTCCCTGTAATAAAATGAGACCCCGCTCATAAATAAATGTCCGTTTCCATTCAAAGAAATGACAGGTCAGATTTTTGTTATCATTATTATTTGGTTGGCTTTTATTTCAATTTCCCGTTCCCCCCTTCTTGAATTTTAACAAGCCAAAATAATAGTTTATGTTTTTATAAATTCCTTATATTAACTTCAACGTCTTGTCTGTCTGCGGTGGTCGGTCGGGCGAGGTGAAAAAAGAAAAGTAAAAAATGGCCAACTTCCCGCCTTGTTATCGAGCTGAAAATTTGCACATTGACTTGTGTCCCCTAAAAATGCATTGTCTCGAATTTTCAGATCGATCGAATGCACCGTTATAAAATTAATGAAATTTTTGTTTATCTCTAGGTATCTCTATGTAGCAGTCTGCTATAGTTGACCACCACGGGTAACTGGAGTTCATTCCAACCATCGATGACAAGATCCCCATATTTTCAGCAAGGGGAGTTCAGTCTGAAAATGTGTATGCTAGTGTGTCGCGCGGTGCGTAGTATAATGAACAAAATCAATACTTTATTATTTATGTCTCATTTATAAAGGATTTATAGTCAATAACTTTGTTTTTACGGTTTGTCTAATTTAAAATATGTTTCAGTCAAAGAATTATTACAGTGGTCGAATTGCATGAACGATTTGCTGGTGTACCGATGGTCGCGGGTTCGAATACCCGTGAATAAAGTTATTTGTTCTCGGGTACAAGAGTGTCCCTGCATCTACCCAGTTTCGAATGGGTACCTGACACTATTTAGGGCAGGGGCGGATTAAGACTGCAATCAATCGGGGGCCATATCCTGTCAGCTGCCCTTTTAAATAAAATGATTGCTAGCAGCTAATATAAGACTGTAATTAAATATTAATCGTGAAATAAAAACGAACATGCAGAAATACCTGTTTGAAGCGTTCGCCGGTATGTTAATATTGAATGTGAAAAAAAAAAATTACCCCCCCCCCCCCACTGGGAATCGATCCAGACACCGCTTGCACCACAAGCCAAGCGGCCAACAGAGCTCATCAATATTTTTAAAATTAAAAAATATAAACAACATTTTGGTGGCTGGATAGCGACGTTAACAGGGCGCTCGCCTCACCGAGCCCACATAAAGCCGCAAAAAGAATGATGAATGACTATCGTTAAAAAAAAGTCCTCTGCTGACCCTGAGAGGAGATGGGCGCCGCCAAGCCCCGAGAAAGTTCTAATGGTTATGGGACACACAAACTTTTTAAAAAAATAATAATAAAAAAAAAATTTATAAAATGTTCTCTTAGTAAGCCATTCAAATCAAGTTTTTCGTTTATTAAGACTATCAGGTCTGAATACCAATCAGGTTAAGAGATGAGATTCATTAATTTGTTATATTTTCAAGGGTTGGTGCAAACATTTGTACACTTTTATTATAAAAGTAAATGTTTGGGGGCCTCAAAACCATCGGGGGCCCCTGGCTGTAGCCCTTTCAGCCCCCCCCCCCAAATCCGCCATAGATTTAGGTGCGTCACTTGGCCTACAGACCGACAGAAATCTTTTGTTTAAGAGAAGCGTTTGTAGCGCTGTAGCAGTAGCGACTATGAAAGTCCAATGTCAAGTAAACTGGCCTTGCCACACGAGGGGGGGGTGGGGTAAGGAGGTAGACAAGCCAGCCGAATATTTTATTGAAGAAATTCGGCTGGCTGACATAATTTCTCGGGTGATATCCGGGTTAGCCGGATTAGCCGGTGTGTGTGTGATGTGCTTCTAGGTATAGCTGTAGAACTCTTTTTAAGACTGCCAAGAGTGCGTATGGTACTCCAAGGTAAAAATCATATTGTCGTTATTATAGCGAACCATATGGATGCTATTGCTCCATATTCTAATTTTGTACACAATTTAAAATTTTAAAAAAATAATAAAAAATAAAATTACAAAATTAAGAACTGGGGCCGGGGAAGGTGGTGGGTATTTTCGGAAAGATTGCACTTTAAGAAGAAGAGATAATAATAGATTTCAATCAATTTTGGAGTCACAGAAATAAAAGGCAACTCAAGGTCTTAAAGGTCATTCGGGGAATTTCTAGCACTTCTGTAGAGGGGGAGGAGTTGGTGGTGGGACGGGTACGGCTAGAGTTTGAGGGCCCTCGTGCCCACATGACATCTGTGTTGCCCATCGACCCTCGTGGAGTGTTCTCAAGTGGCAGAGCGTCCGGATCGACGTCGTGACGAGGGAAAAAAAATACATGGAGAGGTCATGGAGACGTCCATGTCTGCCCCGATACCGTTAGGTCAGCAATCAGAGACGTAACGAGAGTATTTGTCTTCACATATTTCGGGAAAAGGCGTAACTGTAATTCCATGAGATACTTGTGACGTAGGCGTTGGTTCTATCGAGGATCACCATTTTTCATTCGTAACTTTATTATAAGCTGCTGCACGCGGTGGTGTGCATGCAGGTTGCGTTGTTGGTTAGTCGGTGCGAAAGTGTGCAAGAAGAAGTTTTTAAATTAAAAAAAAATGTTTTGACGTCATTAGAACATGTGTAGGAGGGTAGAGAGTTTTGTGCATATCGAGTAGCGCGCAGGAAGTGAACGCCATTAAAGATTGTTTTAGTTGATGGTTTTTGTATTACTAGCCGTCCAGCGTCGTAGCATACGCCGCTAATGATTTAGTGACGGGTGACATTTTATGAAAGTAATTGTTGAGGAGAGTGTGTGACTACTTTTCTGTCACTGAGCACAACGGAGAGCACGAAGTTATTATGCCAATGTCGAGAAACAAAGCTTACAGCCTTGTTGCGAAGAAAGTGGGAAAGGAACGGGCAAAAACTCAAACATTTTTAAAAATTAAAAAAAAGTAATTTCTTAGCTAGGGCTTGAACCTAAGACCTTTATCGTGTTAGGCCAATGTAATAACCACTACACTATGAAATACATGCTATTCTGTTGTTCTGAAAGAACAAAGTAATGGACCTCAATTGAATGAATTGTTGGTCTCGATGACCTCCCTCCCCAACCCTCACAATAACTTTTCTTGCCAGCTGATTGGTCGGTGGGCAGGAAGACAGCTCGGTGTCCGGCATTGTTGAACCATGAAGAGAATTGTATATATAGTTTCTGGGTGGAGAGTTTCTGGGTGGAGAGTTTCTGGGTGGAGAGTTTCTGGGTGGAGAGTTTCTGGGTGGAGAGTTTCTGGGTGGAGAATAATCAAAACACAAGGATTTTTTTTTCTTTTAAATCAATTGGTCAACATCTGCACCCCGACTGTGTGGCCATGTGACCCCGACTGTGTGGCCATATGACCTCTACTGTGTGGCCATGTGACCCCTACTGTGCGGCCATGTGGCCCCGACTGTGCGGCCATGTGACCCCGACTGTGCGGCCATGTGACCCCGACTGTGTGGCCATGTGACCCCGACTGTGCGGCCATGTGGCCCCGACTGTGCGGCCATGGGTCAATGAAGAGGATAGGGCTAAAGATGTAATCCTCTTGCGAAAGAGGGGGTCGTCCCCGTAACGAGATTTGTCGTCAGCGCTGTTCACACTCGTTTGATGGCTGTCATGTGCCGTGAGTCATCGGCTGTCATTTGCCGTGAGTCATCGGCTGTCATGTGCCGTGAGTCATCGGCTGTCATGTGCCGTGAGTCATCGGCTGTCATGTGCCGTGAGTCATCGGCTGTCACGTGCCGTGAGTCATCGGCTGTCATGTGCCGTGAGTCATCGGCTGTCATTTGCCGTGAGTCATCGGCTGTCATGTGCCGTGAGTCATCGGCTGTCATGTGCCGTGAGTCATCGGCTGTCATGTGCCGTGAGTCATCGGCTGTCATTCGGTCTAGGCCAGGGTTGTTGGCTGGTCGGTCTCAGGGCTGTTGGCTTGTCAGTCTAGGCACAGGGCTGTTGGCTTGTCAGTCTAGGACAAGGCTGTTGGCTTGTCAGT
>MUZC01001659.1:944776-955129 GCA_002072015.1 Radix auricularia
CCACTTCTCTCAATTTTATTTGACTGACGCAACCATCCTGAACTCTAGAGAGTTTGGAACTTACTTCGAAAATTCAAATAAAATATAATGACAAGTATTAGTAGATTTAGTAGGTTTTTTTAAAAAAAAAAAAGACCAATTGTGTGTTTTGAAAACGATATCTATTAGCTTTTAAATGTTTCAAGTTTTAATATAATTTAAAGCAATAAATTATCTCACCCCACTAACTAAAAATCAACATTCATCAGCATTGATAATTTGATCATAACATTAACATTTGTGTCCCTTTAAATATACATTTAATTATTTAATAAAAGTTAGTTTGAAAGATAACGCAAGATTTATATATACGGTATACATTTAATTATTTAATAAAAGTTAGTTTGAAAGATAACGCAAGATTTATATATACGGAATACATTTAAATATTTAATAAAAGTTAGTTTGAAAGATAACGCAAGATTTATATATACGGTATCCGAATATTTGGTTTTTGCTGAAGAAGTTATTGACATGTTAAACATTCAGTTCATACAATCTTTTAAAATGTGTTTAAATCGACACAGTCGGTATATCAGAAACTCTTCTTGTGTCAGTGTTATAAAACAAAGTTGGTCAACGTCAATAATATCGTTAATAATCACGTTTTATTAACTTGCTTTCGTTTGACAACAAAATTTCAGATATCCAAACGTAAAATTTATAAACCACTTCAGGTGATTCTAGAGATGTCAAATTTTTTTTTACCCACAGATAGATCTTGGATGGCAATGAATTCAATCAAATTTTCAGATGGATCGAATGTATCTTAATTAAATAAATGCATATGTAAAGTTTATCTCTACACAGCATTTGTATCCGTCTGCAATATGGATATCCACGTGCCACCGGAGTTCACCCCGTTAGAGGATTCCGGTGGTTTTTAAACGTTAGGCGGGCGCTTAGGAGGTTTTTGGTATAAAAATAAAGAGAGGAAAAAGTGGACTTAAAAGGAACCAAATAAATTAAACCGTATAGGTTCAAGTACTTTGATTTAACTTGACTTTAAAAACGTGGGGAAGGTGCTTCAAAATCCCATTCTAATTTGGAAATACAAAACAAAGATATGTGTTTGGTATAAAAATTAACGATTTATAATTATAATTTAGTGGGCAAAAGAGAGATCTGTAAGTAAGAGAATGAGGGAACTGCATATGTCAAACCTCATAAGCACCAGCCCCACGTTTTTAGTCGTATTAAATCAAAGTACTTGAAATTATAAGTTTTAATGTATTTTCTTCTTTTTAGTCCGCTTATAAAAACGTGCTTTTAAAATAAAAAAAATAAAAAAATTTTTTTTACCTCTTTTAGGTGTGTTGATAATATTTCTAAAATTTATTTATTTACTTATTTTCAAATTTTCAATATTTTTTTCCAGGTCAGCAAGGATTGTGTTGAAAAGTTGATGTATATTTAATACAAAAAATTAGCCTTATTTCTTTGTGCAGATGAAAGAATTTTCCCTAATTAACCGCCTCTGTCAAATAATGAAGGATTAAAAGTGTTGTTTTCCCCACACAAATTGTTTGTGTCAATTGTACTTTATTTTAAAGCTTTAATCATATTTCATCGTTTTATATTACGTCAGTTGTATCATTTTTGAAAAAAAAAAAATATTTTTGAATAATTCAACATTCTCACGTATTAAACTCCAAACATGTTATACATATTTTAGAAAGTGGATAAATGAAAACATTTTATGTTTTTATAAAACTTATGTTAATTTAAGGGAATTTCTCCCGCTTTTAAAACCAATGAAGCAATCCTAAATTACATATATGACCGTGCAACTCACATTTCAATGGCCAAAAACACATATTTTGACAGTCACAAATACATATTTTAACGGCGACAAACACATATTTTAACGACAACAAACTCTCATTTGGACAGCCACAAACGACGGTTTAAACTTAAATTATTGTCGGATTTTTAGTTTAATAATTTTACAATCATTATTTTGAGTCTCAAAAATAAAAAATTCATCACTTTAAAAAAAAATTATTAAATTTTATTTATTTTTTTTAAATCGAGGATAAAAAAAATTCCATCTGTATTGCAGTACGAGTCAGTGACAGTTCACGTGACATACAACCATGATGACGGTAGGCTGTGACACTTGCACGTGACAACGTGACATGAACCAGTAACATCACTGACGAAATCAAAGAAGCCATACTAGAAGGTTTACCCCAAAGATCACTTATCTGACAAGACAAAAAAAAAAATATTTCACTCGATTTACTTTGAACAATTTTTTGTTTTAAAACATCCAAAACAAACGAATCAAACATTTCATTGTCGAGAAAAATCTCTGTCTCCACAGAACTTGCTCTTTGTTTACTGCTATTCGTCTTGTCTTTTTGACAAAGACGCTGGTCTATGAAACACCGTGCAAAGGGACCGAACTACTTCTAGGGAGGGCCCCATCCCCCGTAAAACTCAAATATCAAGAAATGAAAAGAAAAAAAGAAGAAGAAACAAAACCTACGTCTTACCATATCTAGTGCCAACGCTGTATCCAAATTTACGCTTTGCGCTAAGCTTTGGGGGGAAGCGCTCCTTTATTGAGCGATGGAGTCCGCCTTCGCATTAAATAATGTATCATCGAGACTTGCATGCAATAGGACCCCGCTTGAAGGTTTCAGTCTCAAAAGAATTTTTTTAAAAAAAAAACGTACATGAAAAGAGGTTTCCACTTTTACCCTTTGAAAGCCACCCTTTGGGGAGTGTCATCGCTGACAGTCGGCTTTGTGGCTGCGACTCGGTGGGGTTAAAAGACTCGAGTTGTCCTCGGTGTAAGTACGCCCTGCTGTAAGAAACAAAAGGGTTGGGGTTGGGGGAGTGTATATTTGAAACCACGAGCCGGGAATGCTTCGTCTCCTCTCGAGGGGATGGGAGTGAAATTGGGGAATTAGAGGCTGTTGTCGTATGATGGGTTCGGGGGGTGGGGGGGGGTAGATAAACACATTCACGTAGGCAATAAATAATATCAGCAAAAAAGTATATTTTCTTGTACTATTGTAAAGAATGCTTGAATTCCTTTACACTTGTGAAAGGATAAATTAAAAATATATCCATCCATCCATCCATCCATCCATCCATCCGTCCGTCCATCCGTCCGTCCGTCCGTCTGTCCGTCTGTTCGTCCGTCTGTCTGTCTGTCTGTCTGTCTGTCTGTCTGTCTGTCTGTCTGTCTGTCTGTCTGTCTGTCTGTCTGTCTGTCTACCTACCTACCTATCTATCTATCTATCTATCTATCTATCTATCTATCTATCTATCTATCTATCTATCTATCTATCTATCTATCTATCTATCTATATCTACATCTCTCTCTATATATATTCATGGAGCTACTATTGAAGGAAAAATACTTGGCATGTTCAAAGGTCATCGAGAGATGTCTACACATTCAGATCTAGTTATCTGTATATTTTGTCAAAAGATAGCGAGATAACACTCATTTTATGAGTTTATAGAACACGATAATATATATCTGTCTATTTCTATACGAGCAACAAAGCTTGTCCAAGGACGATCCGCCGCCGTTTCGGTGGCATGTTGTCGAGAAGTAACAATAGTGATTTGCAGGTGTGACACACTTAAAGGAGGGGAAACAGAACTGAATGATGACAAAAACACTGCACCAAGAATAACTCGTTTTGAACGTGCGCGTAAATTTTTTCAATATGTAAATGAGATTTTTTTCCGCTAGTGATTGGCTGTAGGAGTCTGTAGGAGTTTGGGGAACCAATCGCTATCGAGGACCGCACAGACAACTAACTGCCTTTTAATATACTTGACATTCAACAAATTAGTGCAACAGAACTAGGAACCAACCTGGTAGACATTTTCTACAGGGTACCAAATCCGAATAGTTAGATGTACTATTTGCCGGATCCGGATACGAATCCGAGTAGTAGGGTTGTTAAACGAAAATCGGAAATTGGAATTAATTTCGGTTCTGAAAACGATTAGCGGTTGCTTTATTGCTCAAAACCATAACCGCCTTGTATTTAGCCTTCATGTTTTCTATAAAATAAAATTTAATTTCAGACATTCAATTTGGTTTCTTACATTATTATTGACTGTGTTGTTTATTGTTTACTTTACCACCGTCTGCAGTCTTCGTGGTAAGTGCAATGATATTATAACTATGACCAGAAGTAGTGACTATTTATAATTAATTTATTAAAATTTAAAACAATAAATTCATTATAGGCCTATAGTACTTGTAGATTTGGTTTCTCTTGTTAATATCTTACTAATTCACGTTGTAACTGTTAGTCGCTGCTAATTTAATTTATTTATTTAATTTGAATTAATTTTTTTTAATTTATTAGATATTTAAACAGTGTAATTTTTTTAAAAATGGCGGCGTGGCACAAATCGCTAGAAGTGAACACGAAATTGTCGTAGAAAAGTAGATCATCAACTTTATATCTTTACATCAACTTTATATCTTTATATCAACTTTATATCTTTATATCAACGTTATATCTTTATATCAACTTTATATCTTTATATCAACTTTATATCTTTATATCAAATTTATATCTTTATATCAACTTTATATCTTTACATCAACTTTATATCTTTATATCAACTTTATATCTTTATATCAACTTTATATCTTTATATCAACTTTATATCTTTATATCAACTTTATATCTTTACAATTTCAAATTACCATTTCTATAATTTGGTTAAATTTTTTATATATACTTTTAACAATCTGTAAGTATACTAATCTTGATATTTATCAAATGACAATATTGTATTTTGTTTGGGTATTTTTTTATTTTATTTAAGATATTTGGCTATTTGCGTGGGAAATTTTTGCCGAGGCGAATAGTTCCGAAAAACTTAGATATCCGGCCGGGGCGAATGTCCGGATCGGTTTCCGGTTGGTCCCTAAACAGAATGAAATTTGATGAGTTGTCAGAGCAAAAGTTGTTCACAAAGCCATCACCGACATTATATAAGTGAATACATTCTGATGTACGTGTATTTTATCAATATAAAATCGCTGCATGATTCATTAATTTTCTAATTAATTTTTCTTTTAAAAATTGAGTTAAGTATAAACAACAATCAAGTTCATAAAGAAATATATAAAAATATTTTTCTATTTTAAGAGCCTCATTTCAGGCATGTAATAGGGTGCTGTACTAATAAATTACTTAACAATTATTGTACACGTGAATATTTTAAGCACAACAGAAAAAGTGTTTGAAATGGAAACACTTATTTCTAACATGTTTGTGACATATAACATGAAACACTTATTTCTAACATGTTTGTGCCATATAACAGGAAACACTTATTTCTAACATATTTGTGACAAATAACAGGAAACACTTATTTCTAACATATCTGTGACAAATAACAGGAAACACTTATTTCTAACATATTTGTGACATATAACAGGAAACACTTATTTCTAACATATTTGTGACAAATAACAGGAAACACTTATTTCTAACATATTTGTGACACATAACAGAAAACACTTATTTCTAACATGTTTGTGACACATAACAGAAAACATTTATTTCTAACATATTTGTGACACATAACAGAAAACACTTATTTCTAACATGTTTGTGACATATAACAGGAAACACTTATTTCTAACATATTTGTGACACATAACAGAAAACACTTATTTCTAACATATTTGTGACACATAACAGAAAACACTTATTTCTAACATATTTGTGACACATAACAGAAAATACTTATTATTTTTCGTTTATCATCTAAAAAAAAACTTCATCAAAATTTTAAAGACTTTTTAAAGGGTTCGAATTCCAAGAAAGATGTAAAACTTCCATTTTGTATTTTGTTTTGTTTCTTATCTGTGATTCCACGTTTTTAACTTTCCCTGCAATCTTCTCTGTTTTGAAAAAAATATACAACGGTTGTGAAACACTCCTATCTGTAGTTACCATAGACTCAGTGGCGTCACTAAGGGTGTGCGGTGGGGGCGGGGCCCCCGGGTGACACCATCAGGGGCTGACACCGAAACGTAAAATTCTGTATGTTCCCGTTATTTGGCACTGGCAAACTTGGAGGAGTTCCATGGTTTAAGTCGTGAGGGGTTGACACCATGACCTACCACCCCGGGTGGCATCAACAATAGTGACGCCTCTGCATAGACTACGGACTGGACTTGACCGTCTTGATGTTTTGATCAAACTTTTAAACGATGTTTTCACTCTCCGAATCCGCCTTTGGGGCAGGAAGAAGACGGCGATGATTATTTTTTTTTTTTGGGGGGGGGGGGGGGGGNGGGGGGATCTTTAAATTGTTAGCTGGGTGAACTCATTTTGTATGAAGTATGGACCATATAGATCATCAATGGCGAACCTATGACACGCGTGCCACATTTGGCACGCACAGCCTCATCAGACGGCACGTGATATAAATATTACTTCCTTTTAACCAGCAACGCCAATTCGATTTCATTGGAGTGTTGGCACTTTGCTACACAAATAAGTGGGTTTTGGTTGAATTTGGGCATGCGGCCCCATAAAGGTTCGCCACCAATGCTATAGATCTTCATTATAATGTCTTTGAAACGTGGTGCATCATGAATCCTTACTCAATGCCGTAGTAACTATATGCCATGGACTGGGGATCTCAAAGGTCGTAGTAATGACATGTCATGGACTTGGGATCTCAATATCGTAGTAATGATATGTCATGGACTGGGGATCTCAATGTCGTAGTAACTATATGCCATGGACTGGGGATCTCAATGTCGTAGTAACTATATGCCATGGACTGGGGATCTGAATGTCATAGTAACTATATGCCATGGACTGGGGATCTCAATGTCGTAGTAACTATATACCATGGACTTGGGATCTCAATGTCGTAGTAACTATATGCCATGGACTGGGGATCTCAATTTCTCAGTAATGGAATACCATTGACTCTTGTTCAATGTAACAGTAATTACGTGTGGATTGGGTGTGATGGTGGTATGCGCGTGCGCGGTCAAATCGAACGCTCTGTTGGTTTTAGGAATACTTTTTAAAACCTTCTTTTGATTTTTTTAATTGTATTTAAAAAAAAAAAAAATTAAGCACTAAATCTTAACAACAATTTCTCGTATAGATTCGTGCACGAAATAAGGACTTCCACTTAATCGAAACAGAAGTGAAATCACGATGGGCGCGGATAATCCTCAAACTGTCTGGGATTAGACTTACAAAGTAAAGTTTTGGTGAGGCGTTTTTGTCAGATCCGCAGACACCCACCTTACTGGATCGTGAAATTATTCTCGCTTTTCTATTTCCAAGCTCCTGGATCTACACGGACGCATAAAGCGGCCATTGTGCCAGGGATTTAGGCAAAACATTTCATAGAAAGGTAAAATGAGAGAAAAAAATATCTTAGATATAAAAAAGGAAGGGGAAATAAAAGCGATACATCGTCTCCAGTCAGGCGCAGACAACTCTGGTGTCGCCAGAGTTATCGCAGCCCGTTCCACTTTACCGGTTAAGAGGAGGGGAGAGGAGAATACGCGTCGTCATGGACGCTATTTAAATGCAGCGCCATCTTTGTTCTCCTGAGTGGTGTCTCCGTAACATTTGCACATCGCCGACCGACGGAGCCTGCCATTGATATGATAGGACTGTCGGCTGCGTAGCCAGACGTTTTCTTTAATTTATTTCGTGTAAGGAAACACCTCAATAAGCAGCCACCGAAATGGTGTGGCTGTAACAAGGAGAAGTCTATTGTATTCTTTTTCTCTCTCGCCGCAGACTTTGGGGGTTAATCTGGGAAAGAAATGTCTGTAATTTGACGCCAGGGGGACGTCACTTCAGATTCACATCATTCAATTAAAAAGAACCGCAGCGCGATTTACACCATCCAGCCTTTTCTCGACGTCTTTCTATGCGCTGCGAACTTCGCCTATAGTTTAAACAAGCCATGCGCGTAAAGAAAATAGTAATACTACACAAAACAACATAGAATCTATTTCTTTTAAAAAGTTATGGAAGCAAATTGATGGCAAGGAAGTCACTAAATTATCTTATATCGCTTCCTGAGGATGTAAAAAAAAAAAAAAGAAAAGAAAAATACATAGCGAAAAGAAATTTAAGACTAGTGTTATTTCAGCATCGGTTATAATACTTGAGGGAGATCATCTTAACAATTCTGATAATAATTTCCATGCATTTCCTGAACTGACTCTAACCAAGGGTAGGGGAATGCATGGGGAGGGGGTACTTAAACTCTAGTATAGAAACCTTGTTTTATATTCGCAATGCGGAGAGCTATAATCTTAATGGTAAGTCTTTATATAATTTTGAAGTGTTCTTTCTTTCTTTTTTTTAAAAACCAAGACGTGTGGGACGTGGTGGTCGAGAGGTAGCGCTCTCGACTGTCATACTGATGGTCACGAGTTCGAATCCACACGAAGGTGAGGATTTGTTTTCGGGGCCTGAGGAGTCCCCGAGTCACCCAGCACCGAATGGGTACCTAACTAGACAATAGTTAGGCGGCTGGGGTAATGCGTGGAACCCCTATAGCCGTGGCCTGTGACCGCTGCATCACTTGCCAACAGATCCTTTCTCATGGTCTGTGGACGCAATTATCTTCTGCATAGAAGGAGCGTCTGTATATCTAAGATAAGATAAAGACAAAATTAAATATTTTTTATTGAGGTAAACTAGGGGAGAATATGGAGAATCATGAGGTGGCCTTGCGTGTACTTTGATAAAAACATTTTACGATCACTCAAATCAGTGCAGTTTATCTTTTTTCAGATTTACGGACACAAACAGCAAAACTTTTTTTTTCCCGACAATTTTTCATCAGATTTAACAGTCGCCTAATTCGCTTTCATCCGATGCAAAAGTGCTGTTGTATCGGGCTTGTCATTATAATTTTGTGGAAACCTATTAATAGAAATATTGAGGCTATATTGCCGCTATATTACCGTTATATTGCCGCTATATTGCCGCTATATTACCGCTATATTGCCGCTATATTGCCGCTATATTGCCGCTATATTACCGCTATATTACCGCTATATTGCCGCTATATTGCCGCTATATTACTGTTATATTACCGTTATATTGCCGCTATATTGCCGCTATATTACCGTTATATTACCGCTATATTGCCGCTATATTACCGTTATATTACCGTTATATTGCCGCTATATTACCGTTATATTACCGTTATATTGCCGCTATATTACCGCTATATTGCCGCTATATTGCCGCTATATTGCCGCTATATTACCGTTATATTACCGTTATATTGCCGCTATATTGCCGCTATATTACCGTTATATTACCGCTATATTGCCGCTATATTACCGTTATATTACCGTTATATTGCAGCTATATTATCGCTATATTGCCGTTATATTACCGTTATATTGCAGCTATATTGCCGCTATATTACCGTTATATTACCGTTATATTGCAGCTATATTATCGCTATATTGCCGTTATATTACCGTTATATTGCAGCTATATTATCGCTATATTGCCGTTATATTACAGTTATATTGCAGCTATATTATCGCTATATTGCAGCTATATTACCGTTATATTGCCGTTATATTACCGTTATATTGCCGCTATATGTATCTCTTTTTTATAAAGGACAAAATCATAAAATTTTAATAAAAGAAACGAGCCAATTTATAAATGTAGGTATATTGAGAAAAATTAGCTATTAGTTAATTTATAAATGTAGGTATATTGAGATAAATTAGCTATTAGTTATTTTATAAATGTAGGTATATTGAGAAAAATCAGCTATTAGTTAATTTATAACTGTAGGTATATTGAGAAAAATTAGCTATTAGTTAATTTATAAATGTAGGTATATTGAGAAAAATTAGCTATTTGTTAATTTATAAATGTAGGTATATTGAGAACAATTAGCTATTACTATTAGTTAATTTATAAATGTAGGTATATTGAGAAAAATTAGCTATTAGTTAATTTATAAATGTAGGTATATTGAGAAAAATTAGCTATTAGTTAATTTATAAATGTAGGTATGTTGAGAACAATCAGCTATTAGTTAATTTATAAATGTAGGTATATTGAGAACAATTAGCTATTAGTTAATTTATAAATGTAGATATATTGAGAAAAATTAGCTATTAGCTAATTTATAAATGTAGGTATATTGAGAACAATCAGCTATTAGTTAATTTATAAATGTAGGTATATTGAGAACAATTAGCTATTAGTTAATTTATAAATGTAGGTATATTGAGAAAAATTAGCTATTAGTTAATTTATAAATGTAGGTATATTGAGAAAAATTAGCTAA